>SJYC01123972.1:0-42623 GCA_006408675.1 Madoqua kirkii | reverse complement strand
ATTCAGTCAGGTATATTTATCATTTCCTTTCTCCTGTGCTTTTCACCTCTCTTCTTCCCTCAGCTATTTGTACAGCTTCCTCAGACAACCACCGTGCCTTCTTGCATTTCTTTTTCTTTGTGGTGGTTTTGGTCACTGGCTCTTGTGCAGTGTAACAAACCTCTGTCCATAGTTCTTCAGACACTTTGTCTACCAGATTTAATCCCTTGAATCTATTCATCACCTCCACTGCATAATGATAAGGGATTTGATTCAGGTCATACAGATGGCCTAGTGGTTTCCCCCACTTTCTTTAGTTTCAGCCTACATTTTGTAATAAGAGCTGATGATTTGAGTCACAGTCAGCTTCAGGTCTTTTTTTGTTAACTGTGTAGAGCTTCTCCATCTTTGGCTGCATAGAATGGAATCAATCTGATTTCAGTATCGAACATTAGGTGATGTCCATGTGTAGAATCGGCTCTTGTGTTGTTGGAAAAGGGTGTTTGCTATGACCAGTGCATTCTCTCGGCAAAACTCTGCTAGCCTTTGCCCTGCTTCATTTCATTTCAAAGTTAAATATAGCCTTATTATATGATTCACCAATTGTGCCCCTAGGTATTCACCTGAGTTGAAAATTATATCCATAAGTGCAAACACCTGCACAAAAATGTTTATAGCATCTTTATTCAGAATTGGAGAGAACTAGAAGCAATGAAGATGTCCTTTAATAGGTGAATGAATAAACTGTGGTGTATCCACACAGTGGCATATTATAAACCAATTAAAAAAAACTCTCAAGGCATAGATGGAAATATATATAGATCTATGTGAATATAGATACAGAATGATACATATCAAGGCATAGATAAATGTGTATCATTAATGAAAACGCAAAAGCCAATCTGAGAAGGCTACATACTAAGACTCAAGTTATATGACATTCTCGAAAAGTGAAAAGTAAGGCAACAGTAAAAAGATAGGTGGTTACCAGGGTGATGGAAAGGGCATATTGAGTAGAAAAAGCACAAAGGAATTTTTATCCTGGTAAATCTATTCTGTACAGGAATGTAGTAGTAGATACATGTCACTATGCCTTTGTCAAAACCCATACAACTTTATAGCACATCATGTTCCTCTAGTGCACAGAAATTGTTAACAGACTATTTTGGGGCTTGGGAGATCCCAGGATGGCCTGCTAAAAGTGATAAAGCAATCCACCTGTATTACAAATGTTCGAAACAGTCTCACTGCAGGTGGGAAAAGGCAGTGCTGATCTAAGTCTCCTTGGAAAGAGCTAGGAACTGTAAGACTAAAGACTCAACTGTGTACACCTGTGGCTGATTCATGTCAATGTATGGCAGATCCAATACAGTACTGTAAAATACAATAAAGCATTAAACAAAAAATTTTTTTAAATTTAAAAATTAAAAAAAAGAGACTCAACTGTACATAAGCACTATACTCAAGCTGACAACGATGTTCCCATAGGGTACAGATTAACAACTTTGATAGCACTATAAATCTTTACTGATATTGAATAATTAAGAAAATGAAGGGCAGAGGGTGGGACGAGGTTTCTAACTGTTGAAGTAGGAGGTTAGTTAGCAAGAGAAGTAAAAATGATCCACGTATGAAGGAATTACAGTTGGAGACATCAGTGTGAATTTCTGTTTAATTTAGATACAAACAGTTACACACAGAAATATTTAGGTACACTCGGGTTTGTATACAAACGTACATCCCTGCTCTGTCAGCTGGGATATATGCATACGTACAGCTGATTCACTTCACTGTACAGGAGAAACTAAGACAACATTATAAAGCAATTATACTCCAATAAAAAAAGAAAAGAAATGAGACCCAGTAGCAAAGACCACATCCAGCCCCCCAACACTGGTTTCTAACACCATCCTCCACTAGAAAGAACCACTGCTACTTAGAGAAATGGCTGGTTTTAAGACTGTGGTTCAGTTCAGTTGCTCAGTTGTGTCTGACTCTTTGCAACCCCATAAACCACAGCAAGACAGGCCTCCCTGTCCATCACCAACTCCCGGAGTTCACTCAAACTCATGCCCATCGAGTCCCATCGAGTCGGTGATGCCATCCAACCATCTCATCCTCTATTGTTCCCTTCTCCTCTTGCTTTCAATCTTTCCCTGAATCAGGGTCTTTTCAAATGAGTCAGCTCTTTGCATCAGGTGGCCAAAGTATTGGAGTTTCAGCTTCAACATCAGTCCTTCCAATGAACACCCAGGACTGGTCTCCTTTAGGAATAGACTGGTTAGATCTCCTTGCAGTCCAAGGGACTCTCAAGAGTCTTCTCCAACACCACAGTTCAAAAGCATCAATTCTTCAGTGTTTAGCTTTCTTTATAGTACAACTCTCACATCCATACATGACCACTGGAGAAACCATAGCCTGGATTAGACGGACCTTTGTTGGCAAAGTAATGTCTTCGTTTTTTAATACACTGTCTGGGTCGGTCATAACTTTCCTTCCAAGGAGTAAGCATCTTTTAATTTCATGGCTGCAATCACCATCTGCAGTGATTTTGGAGCCCCCCAAAAATAAAGTCAGCCACTGTTTCCACTGATTCCCCATCTGTTTGCCATGCAAGACTGTGGTAGGAAATATATAAGATGAGCGTGGAGCATTTTGTACTACTAGAAAGTAAGGTGCCCAAAAAGAGTTTTTTATAAACATACAGTCCTGGGAGTATCAAAGGGCAACAGGAGCCAACTGCAAGCTGGAATAATCTGAGTACAAAATAAAGTAGCACTGGATTATAACCAGGGGCTTCCCTGCTGGCTCAGATGGTAAAGTCGGCCTGCAGTGCAGGAGACCTGGATTCAATCCCTGGGTTGAGAAGATCCCCTAGAGAAGAGAATGGCAACCCACTCCGGTATTCTTGCCTGGAGAATCCCATGGACAGAGTAGTCTGGTGGGGTATAGTCTATGGAGTCGCAAAGATAAAACAAGTAACCATGAGTCCATACTGATGTAACTAAATGGTTGGATAATAAATGGGAGAGAAAAGCTGTATCTCCTTTGTGAAAGATTGCAAATAACCTATGTAGATACTCTACACTCCAGAGGACGGAGCGTAACACCCCACTCATGAGGAAGTGACTTCCTTCCAAAGGGCACAGTATGGAAAGAGGGAAAAGGGTGACTTTACAGTGGAGAATCCTGACAAACACGCCCTCAGCCAGGTGGCCAAAGTTAACATCAACAATACGTCATGCTAATGATACACACGTTGGATATGAGGTAAGGAACGGGATTTGCTTCTGTGGTCTCCCTCTGCAAAATCCAAACTGAGGAAAACATCATACAAGCCCCACCTGCGGGGCTCTCCACAGAATACCTGACCGGCTTCCTCAAGGGTGTCCAAACCGAGGGAGGGCTAAACACCGCCACAGCTCTGAGGAGCCTAAGGAGACATGGTTAACAATGTAATGTGGCATCCCAGGTGAAATCTTGGAATAGGACAAGGTCAAAACTAAGGACGTCAATCTTTAAAAAATGATAAGATCCCCTAGAGAAGAGAATGGCAACCCACTCCGGTATTCTTGCCTGGAGAATCCCATGGACAGAGTAGTCTGGTGGGGTATAGTCTATGGAGTCGCAAAGATAAAACAAGTAACCATGAGTCCATACTGATGTAACTAAATGGTTGGATAATAAATGGGAGAGAAAAGCTGTATCTCCTTTGTGAAAGATTGCAAATAACCTATGTAGATACTCTACACTCCAGAGGACGGAGCGTAACACCCCACTCATGAGGAAGTGACTTCCTTCCAAAGGGCACAGTATGGAAAGAGGGAAAAGGGTGACTTTACAGTGGAGAATCCTGACAAACACGCCCTCAGCCAGGTGGCCAAAGTTAACATCAACAATACGTCATGCTAATGATACACACGTTGGATATGAGGTAAGGAACGGGATTTGCTTCTGTGGTCTCCCTCTGCAAAATCCAAACTGAGGAAAACATCATACAAGCCCCACCTGAGGGGCTCTCCACAGAATACCTGACCGGCTTCCTCAAGGGTGTCCAAACCGAGGGAGGGCTAAACACCGCCACAGCTCTGAGGAGCCTAAGGAGACATGGTTAACAATGCAATGTGGCATCCCAGGTGAAATCTTGGAATAGGACAAGGTCAAAACTAAGGACGCCAATCTTTAAAAAATGATATTCTGCTTTTACAGCTCTCAGCACAGAACCTGGTTTGTGACAAGTGACGTGAAAGCGCTAGTCGCTCAGTCGTGCTCGACTCTTTGCGACCCCCGTAGACTGTAGCTCGTCAGGCTCCTCCGTCCGTGGGATTTTCCAGCCAAGAAGACTGGAGTGGGTTGCCATTCTCTTCTCCAGATCTTCCTGACTCAGGGATCGAACCCAGGCCTCCTGCACTGCAGGCAGTCTCTTTACCACCCGAGCCACCGCGGAGGATACCCTTGTGCCAAGTATCCTCTGTACAGGTATTAGGACATCACAGGCAAGAAGAAGAGCAGGAAGAACTGAGCAGAGGAGCAGCTGAGGGAGATGGCTGGGGTGTAAATTGCGCTTCACTCAGAGAGTTATCAGGCCAACAGACAGTTATTGAAGTCATAGTGCAGTATACAATTACTAAAGACAGCTCCCAAGTATAGAAACCGGGAAACGAAGGCAGACACAAGGCAGACAGGGAAGGAATAATTTGGAAAAGAGACTTATTGGGAGAGGGGATGAGAAGCAAAACTAGGAGCATGGTTCAAAAGTGAAGGAAATAGAGTCTCCCGGGAAGGATAATGTCAAGATTTTTAAGGCTACATAACATTGGGACAGATTGAAAATATACAGATTTGTCTGTGACCCCAGCTAGGACAGTTTTGGAAGAGTTGAACTGAGAACAGATCTTGCAGGCATAAAGACCACAAAACAAGAACCAGTGGGGCACTGAAGGGACGGAAAGAAATGTGACACTGTGTCAAGATGCAGGAGGCAACGGCAGTGTCTTTATCACAGTATTTAAGATGAATACTTTGGAAAGAAAACAATAGAAGATACAAGAAAGATGGGGTAACTGGCAGAGCAAAGCCTGTGAGAGGAAATGATCCAGTTCCCAACTGAGGCAGTGAGCCTTAGAGAAAAGTGACCTATCTTCCTCTAAGAACGAAACAAGGATGACTGTGAATGTAGCCTGCTGATCACTTTGATGACGGCAACGACAATGGCGCTGGCGGTAGTGGTAACGATGGCAGGGGTGATAACGGCCATGACGATTCTGATGATGGTGATGATGGTGGTGGTGGTGATGATGGTGGTGGTGATGATGGTGGTGGTGGTGATGATGGCAGGGGTGATAACGGCCATGACGATTCTGATGATGGTAATAACGGTGATGGTAATGATGATGGTGGTAGTGGTGGCAGTGATGCCAGTGGTGACGGTGACTGTGGCTCTATTTATTGAGCTATTCTCGTGTGCTTTGTATTGGATGTCTCACTCATAATATCACCCCAGGAGGCATGTACTATTGTTACTTTCACCAGATTTAGCTAAATTAAATAACTTGCCCAAACAGGTAAGTGGCAGAACTTCGTGACTCCTCCCAACAACTCTCCTCAAAATATTTCAGATCCTGTCCCCCTCTTGATGGCAAGCAATGTTTTGCATTCTCTCCCAGCACACAAACTTGGGTGTGGGAAGTAAAGGGCACTCTGGTCCACCTGTGTAGAGCTGTGGAGTCTGCTTTAGTCACATGTTGTCCCTAAGACTCGGTCTCTCATCTGTAGAATGAATGACTGGAACGAGATGACTTGGTTCTGATTGTTTCTACCTCCAACATTCATTCTTTGATCCCTTTTAAAGACCTCAAAAGACTGAAGGAGTGAATGTATCACCTAGATATAAAATTGTTCATAGTTTATAAAGTGAAGAATGTGGCTCATTCAACCCAGGGGTCAGTAAACTTTTTATCTGAAGAGCCAGAGAGTGAATATTTTAGCTCTTTCTGGCCAAATAGTATCTGCCATCACAACCCAGTCCTGCAATCAGGAGAGTGAAAGAAGTCACAGACGATACACAAATAAATGAATGTGGTTGTGTCCCAATAAAGTTTTATTTACAAAAACAGGCTGTGAGCTAGATTGGGCCCATGAGCTGCAGTTTGCCAATTTCTACAATTTGGGGGCCACCTTAATACCATGCACACCCCCTCTCTCCTGTTATTCAGAGTGTAACTTCAGACAAGTCAGTCAAACTTGCCTCAGATGTGTAAGCTACAGACCACAGACAGGAAAACAAAACAAAGGCATTTACCTCTCAGTGACATCAGACAGCAAAGTTGCTAAGAGTGTCAGTGAAACGATGGGAAAGACTTAGGGGTATCACACAGGATGATGAGGTCAACCATTCTTCCCTTCCAATGACTATCAAATAAGTGGAATGCAGCTGCAACAAGAGTTATAGAAGAAAGAATGGAAACAATGAACAGTTTTGCCTATGAAACACCATGCAGTCCTCTGAAGTGGAAGATCTGACTTCCCTGTGTATCTTCAAGAATTGAATAGATAGCGATGTGTTGGCAATCAGTAGAAATGAGTCCAAACAGGAACCGATGGCAGGAAGCAAACGTGAAGCCCTCTTTCCTCAGCCTGTGAAGCTGATGTGGCCCTTCACTGCAGCACATCTGCAACACATCCGGAGTATCCATTCAGGCCCTCTGACACCCCTACTTACATAGGGAGACGTTGATTTGGGGTTTCCTAGGTGGTTCAGTGGGTAAAGAATCCACCTGTGATGCAGGAGATGCAGGGGACACAAGTTCGGCCCCTGGGTCAAGAAGATCTCCTGGAGGAAGAAATGGCAAGCCACTCTAGTTTTCTTGCCTGGAGAACTTCATGGACAGAGGAAACTGGCAGGTACAGTCCATAGGGTCACAGACCCCGACGTGACCGAAGGGACTGAGCAAAACCAAGCAAAGCTGATTTTATTCTCGCTGCTGGGAAACTGTGATCTGGTCTAAGCTAGTCAAACAAGATGATCAGAATGAATCTTGGGCTGATTCGGGAATGAAGCTGATCCAGGAATGAAGAAACAAGGGCACAGGTGCCCTCTCTAGACAGGGCCAGGAGCGGACAGGGTGCCTGGAGCCGCCGCAACCATTTGAGAGAGGCCAGGCCAAAGGGCATGGAAGCACCAGGGTGGGTGTACGGCCCAGGATAGTCATATGCAGCAAAGTCAAGGTCCCCGTGACACCACGGCTTCCAGACCAAGGGTCACCTGAAGCCGCTCTACCTTTGCGTGGTTTACAAGGGTTGGAGGGTTACATGACTGGTATCCCCTCTGTTGTCTGAGCCAGTCCGAGCTGATTTCACTGTTATTTTCCAAGATTCCATTCTGTTACATATTCTCTCCCTGATTTGTATTTAGAATATGCCTAAGGCAAGGGGATGAAATGAACGTTTAAAATGGTCCTAACACTTTTATCTGCCTCTAAAGTACTTTCCCAAACTTTAAATTGTTTTTTAAGCACAACAGCCAAATGATCACGTTCTTGTCACTGTGGTTCCAACTTGTTAGCAACTCATTTCTTCCAGTTTCCAAAAGCAAAACACAGACTAGCTTGAAGTCTCCTACCCTTTCATCTGATCAGAAAAGAATGATCATAATTCAGAGTCCTGTCCTCATGAGAGAATTGCCCCTTGCAAATCAGTCCTGTCTTCCAGTCTCTAAGCTCCAGCTTCAGAGAGCCTCTGAGCGGAAGCATGGTGTCTAGTCCCCAGAGAACCCCATCCACCAGCAAGAAACAGGACGCTAGGAACCCTTATATCTTAGGGTATCACAAAAAAGATCTCTGATGTATAACGACTGGGGAAGGCTAGAAAATGCCGGGTTCTGCTATGTTTTGTTCATTCTCTGCCTTCTATTTTTAGTCTCCTCCAGGAACTGAAAGATCACAGGCAAAGATTAGTGTTCTGCATATTGGCTACTTTACATGAACCTAAAAACAAGCACAGGACAGTCTACTCGCAATTATAACATTTCTCCCTTGCTGGCCAGAAGGAAAACAAAGATAATGTATGAACCAGCCTCTTCAATCCATTCATCTTCTCGAGATACACCAGATTCTCAACCTGGAAAGACGCACGATGGTGACATCCGTCTTTTAAATGTCATTGAAACAAGCCTCCTACTTGAAACACAAAGTCATTTTTCCCTCTGCTATTACTAAGGAAAACTTTTTCCAAATGGCATGCCCTCCTGAAAACTCAAATATAGATAGAACAGGCCCGCAACAAAAATACACATGTCTGTACGTGCCCAGAATATCAAGGGAATCAAGCAGGCCGAGTGGAAAGCACACGGGAAGCCAATGGAACGCAGACACAGGGACCTCAAAGATGAACCTGGCTTCTTAAGTTCTGCTTCACATGAGCTTCCTCGAGACTCTGTGCTTGAGAGAATGTAAGACACTGGAAAAGGGGGTCAAATAGTCTCAAAGCATAAAGTGGTCCCCAGCAGGTCTCTCAGACTGACTGAGGCTTCTGCTTCTACCTGTTCTGATGGATCCATCTTCCTCCCGTCACACTACCTTCCCTTCACCTCCTCCAGGCTCATCTGCAAATGGCCCTGTCCTCTGGTGCCCACGGGGCCTGAAACTTCATTCAGTTTAGTTCAGTCGCTCAGCCGTGTCCGTTCATTAGCACTATGTTTTTAGGAAGTTTTTATTGGAATACAGTTATTTTATAATGTCACTTTCTCTTCTACAGTAAAGTGAATACGTACATACATAGCCACTTTTTTTTTAGATTTACTTTCCATTTAGGTCACCACAAATTATTGAGTAGAGTTCCCTGTGCTAAACAGCAGGTTCTCATTAGTTATCTGCTTTATACATGGTGATATGTATATGTCAATCCCAATCTCCCAGTTTGTCCCATCACCACCCTTCCCTTATCAGTAACCACATATAAATTTGTTCCCTATGTCTGTGACTCTATTTCTTATGTGCCAATAAGTTCATCTGTGCCATTTTTCTAGATTCCACATATAAGTGATATTATACTGGGTGCTAGGAAAATTGGACAGCCACAAGTAAAATAATGAAATCAGAATACTCTGTAATACCACAGACAAAGATAAATGCAAAATGGATTAAAGACTGAAATGTAAGGCTGACACTATAAAACTCTCAGAAGAAAACATAGGCAAAATTCTCCTTGATATAAATCATAGCAATATCTTTTCTGATCTACCTACTAGAGTAATAAAAATAAAAACAAAAATAAACAAATAGGATCTAATTAAACTTAAAAGCTTTTTACAGCAAAGGAAACAATAAACAAAACAAAAAGACAACCCTCAGAATGGATGAAAATATTTGCTAATGAAGCAAATATTGCTAACCAACAAGGGATTAATCTTTGTGCATACAAACAGCTCACGTAGCTCAATATCAAAAAATATAAATAACCCAACCAAAAAATGGGTAGAAGTCTTAACTGGACATTTCTCTAAAGAAGACATACAGATGACCAACAAACACATGAAAAGATGCCAAACATCACTAATTATCAATAGACACAAATCAAAACTACAATAAGGTATTACATGGTCAGAATGGCCATCCTCCTGAAGTCTACAAACAATAAATGCTAGAGAGGGTAGGGAGGAAAGGGAACCCTCCTACACTGTTGGTGAGAATGTAAACTGATACAGCCACTAGCAGAACAGCATAGAGATTCTTTAAAAAAACCAAATATACAGAACTACCATTTGACCCAGCAATCCCACCACTGGGCATGGATCTGGAGAAAATCATAATTGCAAAAGATACATGCAGCCCAGTGTTCACTGCAGCACTACTTATGATAGCCAAGACGTGGAAACAGCCATTAGCTTTATTCTTCTCTTGCTTTTTCTTTCCTATGGGACCACAGGGAAGTAATGTTACAGCGAGTATTCTAAGCAGGGAAGGCCAAAGGTCATGGTGCCTTTTGTTCAGTATATCAGCATGCTTGCTTTAAGAAAGAAGAAATAATACTTGCAAATATCCTGCTGGAAATTCTTTGTATAAGAATCCCTCATGCTTTATCTTTATTTCTTCCTAAATAGAGAAGAAATATCCCTGCCAGGAAAAAAAAAAAAATCATTCGAGGACATCATGGGTCAAACTCACAACTGGATTATGGTTAAAATTATTTCCAAGAGCCCATAACTCTGACACCAAAAATAAAATTATAAAAGGTCCCTTGGAATTATTGAAAAGACCCACCTACAGAAGAAAGCTAAAAGAATTTGGAGGATTACACAAATACTTTGTATTATCCTGAGCTGTGAATAAAGGACCATGTGAAATTGTTCATTGCCCTGAAGTTTCCATTCGCCCTGAAATTAAGAGAATCAAAGAACGTTCTAGTTCAGCAAGTGATCCCAACCCTGGTGGCTTGTAGCTCATCAGGCTGACGCCTCTCTGATTACCAGGTCTCTAGCTCCAGCTCTGCTAATGATCACACATTTATACTTCTGTAGAGTCTACAGTGATCTGGGACAGAGAACAAAGCCTGTTCATCCACTCAAATCTGTGTCTGTGCCTAGTTTTAGACACTCTTCATAAGATCAAATTAACTATTACACTAATCCTTTCTCAATGGAGAAAAAATAATATGCAATAAAACAACTGCATATTTTAGAATCTTCTTACAAGCAACAGTTAATCAAAATGAATAAAACTGAGATAATGATCATGTTAAATTCTGTTAGCATTACCTCGAAACTTGGAGAGCCAGCCTACCTTAAACTCTACATAGATTAATATTAAAATACAGTTATGCATCTGGTCCCATCACTTCATGGAAAATAGATGGGAAAGAGTGGAAACAGTGTCAGACTTTATTTTGGGGGGCTCTAAAATCACTGCAGATGGTAATTGCAGCCATGAAATTAAAAGACGCTTACTCCTTGGAAGAAAAGTTATGACCAAACTAGATAGCATAATAAAAAGCAGAGACTTTGCCAACAAAGGTCCATCTAGTCAAGGCTATGGTTTTTCCAGTGGTCATGTATGGATGTGAGAATTGGACTGTGAAGAAAGCTGACTGCTGAAGAATTGATGCTTTTGAACTGTGGTGTTGGAGAAGACTCCTGAGAGTCCCTTGGACTACAAGGAGATCCAACCAGTCCATTCAGAAGGAGATCAGCCTTGGGATTTCTTTGGAATGAGTGATGCTAAAGCCGAAACTCCAGTACTTTGGCCACCTCATGTGAAGAGTTGACTCATTGGAAAAGACTCTGATGCTGGGAAGGATTGGGGGCAGAAGGAAAAGGGGACGACAGAGGATGAGATGGCTGGATGGCATCACTGGCTCGATGGACGTGAGTTTGAGTGAGCTCCAGGAGTTGGTGATGGATAGGGAGGCCTGGTGTGCTGCGATTCATGGGATCACAGAGAGTCAGACATGACTGAGTGACTAAACTGAACTGAACTGAACTGAACTGATGCACCACTAAGCAAACTGTGATCCTCACAGTCAAAGGCTTTGGCATAGTCAGTAAAGCAGAAATACATGTTTTTCTGGAACTCTCTAGCTTTTTCGATGATCCAGTGGATGTTGGCAATTTGATCTCTGGTTCGTCGGCCTTTTCCAAAACCAGCTTGTACATCTGGAAGTTCATGGTTCATGCATCGTTGAAGTCTGGCTTGGAGAATTTTGAGCATTACCACCGTGTGAGATGAGTGCAATTGTGTGGTAGTAGGAGCATTCTTTGGCATTGCCTTTCTTTTGGAATGAAAACCGACCTTTTCCAGTCCTGTGGCCACTGCTGAGTTTTCCGAATTTGATGGCATATTGAGTGCACCTCTTTCACAGCATCGTCTTTTAGGATGTGAAATAGTTCAAGTGGAATTCCATCACCTCCACTAGCTTTGTTCATAGTGATGCTTCCTAAGGCCCACTTGACTACACACTCCAGGATGTCTGGCTCTAGATTAGTGATCACATCATCATGATTATCTGGGTCGTGAAGATCTTTTTTGTATAGTTCTTTTGTGTATTCTTGCCACCTCTTCTTAATATCTTCTGCTTCTGTTAGGTCCATACCATTTCTGTCCTTTAGTGTGCCCATCTTTGCATGAAATTTTCCTTTGGTAACTCTAATTTTCTTGAAGAGATCTCTAGTCTTTCCCATTCTATTGTTTTCTTCTATTTCTTTGCACTGATCACTGAGGAAGTCTTTCCTATCTCTCCTTGCTATTCTTTGGAGCTCTGCATTCCAATGGGTATATCTTCCCTTTTCTCCTTTGCTTTTTGCTTTTCTTCTTTTCACAGCTATTTGGAAGGCCTCCCCAGACAGCCATTTTGCTTTTTTGCATTTCTTTTTCTTGGGGATGGTCTTGCTCCCTGTCTCCTATATAATGTCACAAACCTCCATCCATAGTTCATCAGGCACTCTGTCTATCAGATCTAATCCGTTAAATCTATTTCTCACTTTCACTGTATAATCATAAGGGATTTCATTTAGGTCATACCTGAATAGTCTCGTGGTTTTCACTATGTTCTTCAATTTACGTCTGAATTTGACAATATGGAATTCATGATCTGAGCCACAGTCGGCTCCTGGTCTTGTTTTTGCTGACTGTATAGAGCTTCTCCATCTTTGGCTACAAAGAATATAATCAATCTGGTTTCGGTGCTGACCATCTGGTGATGTCCATGTGTAGACATTTCCCTTGTGTTGCTGTTTGCTATGACCAGTGCATTTTCTTGGCAAAACTCTATTAGCCTTTGCTTCATTCTGTACTCCAAGGTCAAATTTGCTTGTTACTCCAGGTGTTTCTTGACCTCCTACTTTTTCATTACAGTCCCCTATATTGAAAAGGACATTTCTTTTGGGTCTTAGTTCTAGAAGGTCTTGTAAGTCTTCATAGAACCATTCAACTTCAGCTTCTTCAGCACTACCAATCATGGCATAGACTTGGAATACTGTGATACTGAATGGTTTGCCTTGGAAACGAACAGAGATCATTCTGTTGTTTTTGAGACTGCATCCAAGTACTGCATTTCAGACTCTTTTGTTAACTATTATGGCTGCTCCATTTCTTCTAAGGGATGGTCATCTGAGTTGAATTCACCCATTCCAGTCCATTTTAGTTTGCTGATTCCTAAAATGTCAATGTTTACTCTTTGACTGTGTGGATCACAATAAACAGAGGAAAATTCTGAAACAGATGGTAATATCAGACCACCTGACCTGCTCCTTGAGAAATCTGTATACAGGTCAGGAAGCAACAGTTAGAACTGGACATAGAACAACAGACAGGTTCCAAATAGGAAAAGGAGTCCATCAAGGCTGTATATAGTCACCCTGCTTATTTAACTTACATGCAGAGTACATCATGAGAAACACTGGGCTGAATGAAGCACAAGCTGGAATCAAGACTGCTGGGAGAAATATCAATAACCTCAGATATGGAGATGCCACCACCTTTATGGCAGAAAGTGAAGAGGAACTAAAAAGCCTCTTGATGAAGGTGAAAGAGGAGAGTGAAAAGTTGGCTTAAAGCTCAACATTCAGAAAACAAAAATCATGGCATCTGGTTCCATCACTTCATGGGAAATAGATAGGGAAAGAGTGGAAACAGTGCCAGACTTTATTTTGGGGGACTCCAAAATCACTGCAGATGGTGATTGCAGCCATGAAATTAAAAGATGCTTACTCCTTGAAAGAAAAGTTATGACCTACCTAGACAGCATAATAAAAAGCAGAGACATTGCCAACAAAGGTCCATCTAGTCAAGGTCATGGTTTTTCCAGTAATCATGTATGGATGTGAGAGCTGGACTATAAAGAAAGCTGAGCACCAAAGAATTGATGCTTTTGAACTGTGGTGTGGGAGAAGACTCTTGAGAGTCCCTTGGACTGCAAGGAGATGCAACCAGTCCATCCTAAAGGAAATAAGTTCTGAATATTCACTGAAAGGACTGATGGTGAAGCTGAAACTCCATTACTTTGGCCACCTGATGCCAAGAACTGACTCATTTGAAAAGACCCTGATGCTGAAAAAGACTGAAGGCAGAGGAAAAGGGGATGACAGAGGAGGAGAAGGTTAGATGGCATCACCAACTCAATGGACATGAGTTTGAATAAACTTTGGGAGTTGGTGATGGACAGGGAGGCCTGGCGTGCTGCAGTCCATGGGGTTTCCAAAGAGTCAGACACAGCTGAGCGACTGAACTGAACTGAAGCAAACTGTGGTAGTGGCGTTGTATAGACTTGGAAGGTTCCTCTTGGAGCTGCATGGATAATTTCGCAAAGATCTGCAAAGAACCAGCAAAGCCATAAGTTGAGGAAAGGATCTGTAGACAGGCTCTGAAACAGAGCCACACTGAGCATTAAGCAAGGATACTAGCAACATTATTTGGAGCGTTCCCTTGCTGGGCAGCAGGGGAAAATGGGAAAGGACTTTTCATTACTATGAAAACCACATGGATTAGAGAGAAGAGACACGTTCCAGATGGGGAATCAGCTCGATCGCCGATCTTAGACGCAGTTGAGAGAGGCCAATTTCTTAGACAATAAGATTTGATCTGAACTTCAAATAGCAAGATGGAAGATGAGAAAAGAACTCCTTCTTAGTCTCTACCGTTTACCCATTTCCCTCCACAACAGCCTTTGTCATCTCTGCTCAGATAGCTAAAAATTAAACTTTTTAAGTGTCAAGTGCAATGACTTTTATTTTTTTGTAGTTCTTTCATAATTTATTTCAATTTATCTATGGCTTTATATTTCAAACACATCTCTTAAAGATTATACATAACTTTATCCATCTTGTCTCCCTAGCCTGATAATCTCTATCTTTTAATTAGAGAGCATGTCTCATTTACATTTAATGTAATTATGGAGATTACATTTTTCCACCATAGTGCTCAGGTTGAAAATCCCCCTTCTCCTCCGAATGAACAGTAGGTTTTTGTTTTCATATCATGAATGCCTTTTGAACTTTGTCGAATGCTTTTTCTTCCCCTATTGATGTAACCATATGGTTTTGTTCTTTATTCTGTTGATATAGTTAGTGTCTCATACTAACTGGCTTTCTCGTATCTCACCAGTCTTGCACCACTCGGGGTGCTTCCCTGAGAGCTCGGTTGGTGAAGAATCTGCCTGCAATGCAGCAGACCCCAGTGCAACTCCTGGGTCAGGAAGGGCCCCCGGAGAAGGGAAAGGCTGTCCCTCCAGTATTCTTGGCCTTCCCTTGTGGCTCAGCTGGTAAAGAATCTGCCCACAAGGCGGGAGACCTGGGTTTGATCCCTGGGTTGGGAAGATCCCCTGGAGAGGGGATGCTGTTTCCCTTCTCCACTGGGATGCTACTTAGCTACAGTGTTAGAGTGTGTGTGTGTGTGTGTGTGTGAGCGCGCGCGTGCGCGTTTGTGTGTGTGTGTTATATTGCTAGATTCAATTTGCTAGTATTTTTCTTGAAGATTTTTATATTTCTATTCGCAAAAGATATTGGCCTATGAGGTATTTTTTGTGATATCTTCATCTAGTTTTTTAAAATTAATTTATTGTTTTGTTGAAGGATAATTGCTTTACAGAATTTTGTTGTCTTCTGTAAAACCTCAACATGAATCAGGCATAGGTATACATATAACCCCTCCCTTTGGAACTACTCTTATTTTTTTTAAAGTCTTTAAAATAACAAACTCTAAGTGATTTCAGACAAACACATGTGAATCACGTCAATGGTATGTCCTGTATGCATAATCTTCAGTTCTTTTTCCTTGGCCCTTTTTTAGCACTGGACACAGCTTTGCTAAACATTTACACATATGTTTCCATATAAATATTCCATTAATATATCTGCCATTCTACAACTTTCTGTCCTTAAAGACACAGAGATTATGCATGGCAACCATCCCATGTACACATAAAAACAGACAGACATGTCTGCATATGCAATATAATTCTTCTTCTCCTTACAAGGAACAAAGCAACTTTAAATGGAAAGCTGAAGGTAATGCTAGATGATGACTTTTTCTCTTCACAGTCTGCATCCTCAAATAAACAAAGCATCAAAGTTGGTTTCTTTACTTGCTCTCAAGTAAGAAAGACAAAATGGTATAAGTGCAGAGCTCCAATGTTAGAACCTCTAAGAAGATCTTCTAAAGAATATTAATAGCTGGGCCCCACTCCAGATTCTGATGTAACTGGTTGAGTAGAAGGGGTCTAAATTTAGAGACAGATGGGCCTGTATTTCAGCACCTTTTCAATCACTGTTTACAAATTGAACACCACTTCCTCGATTTATGTTTTTGATGGCTCTGTGTAAACCTTTGGGAAATTAGCTATCCAGCTGCACGAGGAGCCTCCCAGGTCTCAAATGGTCAGCCATGCCACTAGCACAGTTTGCTTAGAGGTGCTCTACACTATGAGCCCCTTCTCGATCACTATGAGTTCTACACTAAGTCACTGAAATGCTCTGCCTCAGTCTTCTAACCTGTACAGTGGGAATGATACTGCCAAGAGAAGCAGAGCTATTACACACAAAATCTCCAGCTCACTCTGGAAAATGGCACCTCTCCAGGAAGGGCAGCTTATCGTTATTAGTATTTGCTGTTCTTCAGGTTTCTGATAGTAAAACAGAAACCAAAGTAAGAGAGAAGGCTATGCAGGCGTCAGGGATTCAAACATGCCTTAAATGTCATGCTGTTTAGCAACTATGTCCATGAAACATTGTACAGGATCTCAAAATACTATGGGACATGTTAAAAAGGTAACAAAATGCCACATTAGGCAATAATGTATTCTGACTTTTATCACCCACTCCTTTTTATTAAGTAATGTAATGTAACACAAATATATTAACTGCCTGGGTTTTTACATGACCAATGTTTTTAAACTACAACTGAGTATAACAGAAGGCTCTTTAATGTTTATTTAACAGTAGAGCATTACCTATGTGTAAATGAAGCCTGAAATTAGTGGTCTGCTGTATAATGGTGCTGTTCCTTATTTTTATTTTCTAAGTCACGTATGAATTTATGCTGAAACGAATCTGAGTAGATACCAGCTGGACACACTACCGAGATGTTATTAAGCTGTCATGGTCTGATAGTTCTCAGTGCCATGTCCTTTGTGCAATGCCTTGCTACCAAACACCGCCAATACAAAATGTGCGACTATAAAAATCAAGTGCAAACAGGAAGAAAACAAACATGTGCAAACGGAGGGGAGAGTCATTTCCTTTTGACACCGACTTGAATCACAAACTGAAGTTTTCACTAAAGCAATCTCACATGCCTATAAATAAATATACCCTTCCGGTAGAAGAACACCAGAGAAAACCACGCAAGCAGAGGCGCCCGGGCTGCACCATGGCTCCCGACTTTCACACATTCTTCCCCCATTCACAAAAAGTCCCAGCCCTGTTACTAAAAACAAAGATGAAGAGGCCATGAGAAGAGTGGGCGTAGGACCTGAGGCACAGCCCCAAACACTTCCCATCACTATTCTGAACATTCATGAATGGCAAAAATATGCTATGCTGAACACTTTTCAATAGGTCTCAACCAAAAGCACATTTTTTCCCCCACAAATGAATAGGGGAAAAAAGTCCCAACTCTGGCATCTTTGCGTCTCCTGGTTCTTTTCTCACTTTTAAATGTATCACTTTTAATTGATGTTTGTTCTTGTAATGGACTTGAGTCTTTGAGGTCTTTCCTGCTTAGAGTGCTCTTAATGCACAGTCAATATACAAGGAAAGTTCACACTAATTATTTACAGCTCAAAGGATTTCTAAATGTCTCCCTGAAAGCTTTGCCTTTCCCCTCAAAATTCCCAGATGAGTTGCCTGGAGGGTGATTTTTCAACAGAGCAAAGCAGCCTCCTCTCGGAAATGGCTTTCCCACAAAAGTGGGCAACGTGAAAGCATGTGAGGTGACGGCTCTGGTTCCCCAGATGCCGTGCGGGACACAAGCAGTCTCCGTCTCAAGGCACAAGGTTCCAGGCTCCCTCTACCCTGTGCTTCCCTGACCGCCTTCTGCTCTGCTTTTACTGTCTGTGTTGGCTGTGCTTATTTAAGAGGTCTTAGGCCTTCGCATTTGGAATTTCTGCTGAAGTCAGGAGATGCACTTGGCATGCAGCTTTCTTATACCTCTTCAGTGTTTAATGCAGTTCACTCTTTCTTTTGCAGAGCCCTTATTGCTACTTTATTTTTTTTAATTTTTGCTTTAGGTTATAGTTCAGTTGATTTACAATGTTGTGTTAGTTTCGGTGTACAGAGAAGTAATTCAGTTATACATATACATATATCTTTTCTTTTTTCAGATTCTTTTCTCATTTAGATTATTGTAGAATATTGAGTAGGGTTCCCTGTGCTATACAGGAGGTCCTTGTCGATGATCTGTTTTACATATGGTAGTGAGGGTATGTTATGATGGGATTAATTCTTAAATGTGTGCTCACACCAACTCAATGCCACATGTGTCTCAGTCTCTCTGGGGTCTTTTCCTTTCACCCTCACATGTGGGGTCTGCACCAGCCTTCTTCCATCTCAACCAACATCAAGAATGACTAAAATAGAAAATGCAGTATCAGGGATGCAGGAGAAGGGGCCAAAGTGGAGAAGCAGGAAGTCCCGGAGCTCACCTCCTCCCTGGGGCACCAAAACCACACCTACCTACACAGCAACTATCGTTGGGACTTACCTGAGGACCAGCAGAAAAGGGCCTTGCAGTCAACCAGCCAAGAACACGCTCACAGTCCACAGTAGTGGCCCACCATTGGAGAAGGACCCCTGCAGCCCACACAGACGTCACTGTCTATCCTGTCACTCTGACGACAAGAGGGGTGTTTGCTGCTGGATCCCCACAAAAGGTATCCTACATGAGGCTACTTCTCCAAGATTGGGAAACGTGACTAACCTAGACACAAAGAATTAGGCGAAACGAAGTGACAAAGGAATATGTCCTAAATACAGAAACAAGATAAAACCCCAGAGGAAGAACTAAGTGAAAGGGAGGTAAGCAATCTACCCAATAAAGATCTTATGGTAAAGATTGTAGAGATGCTCTCAGAACTTGGGAAGAAGAATGAATGAACACAGTCAAAAGTTTAACAAAGGGTTATAAAATATAAAAAACCAAAGAGATCTGAAGAGATAAAATTGAAATAAAAAATACACTAGAAGAAAAAACAATAGATTGGATAAAATAGACGAATGGATCTGCAAACTAGAAGAAAACTAATGGAAATTAACCAAACTGATTTGAAATTCTCTTTCTTTATTTTAATTAGGACAGCTGAAGAGGATCTCTGAGACAACATCAACCATACTAACATTTTGTATCATAGGGGTCTCAGAAGAAAATGAAAGGAAAGGGCAAACAATGTATTTGAAGCAATAGTAGCTGAAAACTTCCCTAACTCAGAAAATGAAATAGACATCCAGGTCCAGGAAGCATTAGCATCACAGTCGCTCACTCATGTCCATGGACTGTAGCACCTCAGGCTTCCCTGTCCATCACCAACTCCCAGAGCTTGTTCAAACTCATATCCATTGAGTCGGTGATGCCATCCAACCATCTCATCCCCTGTCATCCCCTTCTCCTCCACTTTCAATCTCTCCCAACATCAGGGTTTCTTCAAATGAGTCAGCTCTTCACATCGGGTGGCCAACGTATTGGAGTTTCCACTTCAACATCAATCCTTCCAATGAATTCAGGACTGATTTCCTTTAGGATGGACTGGTTGGATCTCCTTGCAGTCCAAGGGACGCTCAAGAGTCTTCTCCAACACTACAGTTCAAAGCATCAGTTCTTCAGTGCTCAGCTTTCTTTATGGTCCAACTCTCACATCCATACATGACTACTGGAAAAACCATAGCTTTGATTAGACAGACCTTTGTTGGCAAAGTAATGTCTCTGCTTTTTAATATACTGTCTAGGTTTATCATAGTTTTTCTTCCAAGGAGCAAGCATTTTCTAATTTCATGGCTGCAGTCACCATCTGCAGTGATTTTGGAGCCCAAAAAACTAAAGTCTCTCACTATTTCCATTGTCTCATCATTTATTTGCCATGAAGTCATGGGACCAGATGCCATGATCTTCATTTTATGAATGTTGAGTATTAAGCCAGTTTTTTGACTCTCTCTTTCACTTTCATCAAGAGGCTCTTCAGTTCCTCTTCACTCCCTGATAGAAGAAAACTAATGGAAATTAACCAAACTGATTTGAAATTCTCTTTCTTTATTTTAATTAGGACAGCTGAAGAGGATCTCTGAGACAACATCAACCATACTAACATTTTGTATCATAGGGGTCTCAGAAGAAAATGAAAGGAAAGGGCAAACAATGTATTTGAAGCAATAGTAGCTGAAAACTTCCCTAACTCAGAAAATGAAATAGACATCCAGGTCCAGGAAGCATTAGCATCACAGTCGCTCACTCATGTCCATGGACTGTAGCACCTCAGGCTTCCCTGTCCATCACCAACTCCCAGAGCTTGTTCAAACTCATATCCATTGAGTCGGTGATGCCATCCAACCATCTCATCCCCTGTCATCCCCTTCTCCTCCACTTTCAATCTCTCCCAACATCAGGGTTTCTTCAAATGAGTCAGCTCTTCACATCGGGTGGCCAACGTATTGGAGTTTCCACTTCAACATCAATCCTTCCAATGAATTCAGGACTGATTTCCTTTAGGATGGACTGGTTGGATCTCCTTGCAGTCCAAGGGACGCTCAAGAGTCTTCTCCAACACTACAGTTCAAAGCATCAGTTCTTCAGTGCTCAGCTTTCTTTATGGTCCAACTCTCACATCCATACATGACTACTGGAAAAACCATAGCTTTGATTAGACAGACCTTTGTTGGCAAAGTAATGTCTCTGCTTTTTAATATACTGTCTAGGTTTATCATAGTTTTTCTTCCAAGGAGCAAGCATTTTCTAATTTCATGGCTGCAGTCACCATCTGCAGTGATTTTGGAGCCCAAAAAACTAAAGTCTCTCACTATTTCCATTGTCTCATCATTTATTTGCCATGAAGTCATGGGACCAGATGCCATGATCTTCATTTTATGAATGTTGAGTATTAAGCCAGTTTTTTGACTCTCTCTTTCACTTTCATCAAGAGGCTCTTCAGTTCCTCTTCACTCCCTGCCATAAGGGTGATGTCATCTGCATATCTGAGGTTATTGATATTTCTTCCAGCAATCTTGCTTCCAGCTTATGATTCATCTAGCCCATCATTTCACATGATGTACTCTGCATATAAGTTAAATAAGCAGGGTGACAGTATACAGCCTTGACGTACTCCTTTCTCTATTTGGAACCAGTCTGTCGTTCCATGTTTGGTTTTAACTATTGCTTTTTTACCTGCATACAGATTTCTCAGGAGACAGGTAAGGTGATCTGGTATAGGAAGCATAGAGAGTCCCAAACTAGATCAACCAAAAAAGATACACATGAAGACCCATTATAATTAAAACGGCCACAATGAAAGATGACGAGAATATTAAAAGCAGCAAGTGAAAATCAACAAGTTACATACAAGGGAACTCCTATAGACCATCAGGTTGCTTTGGCAAAAATTTTGCAGGCCAGAAGGAAAGGTCACAATATATTTAAAATGATGAGAGGAAAAATAAACTAAAAGAAGAATACTCAGTAAGGCTACCATTCAGATTTGAAGGACAGATAAAGAAATTTATAGATAAGCAAAAGCTAAGAGTTCAGCAGAACTAAGCCAGCTCTATTAGAAATGTTAAATGGATTTCTCTAAGTGAAAAGGAAAAGACCACAACTAAAATAAGAAAATTATGAAAGAAAAATTCTCATTGGTAAAAGCAAATCTCATTTTTGAGACAAATCTCAAAAGTAAAAGTAGTAGATCAACCACTTGTAGAGCTGGTAGGAAGGTTACAAGACAAAAGCAGTAAAATCATCTATAGCCACAGCATGTAGTCAAGGGCTGCCCTGGCAATGGCACCAACTGCCTCGTTAGGGATGTGTGTTGTCATGGTGATGCAAGGTAAGAGCTTGGAGATGGGAGGTGCGATCGCTGCACCACTTGGAAATGTTTGCTTCTTCAAGATGGGTTTAAGCCACTGTGTGGCCTACAACCACGGGACAGCAGGCTGCTCCAGCCTGAAGTTAGTACGTGACGTTCAAGTTTTGCAGACCAGACTCTCATCCCTAGAGAAACCACAGGGAGGGCTCAAGGCCCACATGTGGGGATGAGGCCACAGTAGCGCTGCAATCCAGCGAAGTGAGGGTCAGAATGGGCTCGATCAGGCTTTTGGTCCAAGCCACGTTGATTCTGTTGGTGAAAAGCTGGAAGATGGACCTCAGCTCTTGTCTGCTTTGAAGAAAGAATTCAGCAAAGGCACCAAGATTGTGAAAGAGATAAAAATCATTTATTAGAAGCATAGAACCTGTGAAAAATTATATGGTCCACTTGGAGTGAGTTCAGCACTGTAAGGGCAACTTAGGTTGTTTATATAGGGGCAATTTTCTGGGTTTTTTCCCCCCCTGGCCAGTCATCTCTATGGGTATGCATCTCTCAACCAACATGGATTCCAGTTGGCCCCTCTCCCTCCTTTTGCCTTTGCCCTCGGCTGAGGGCCTTCTCTGTGCGTGTCTGGCAAGGACATCCACAAGAACATAGGCAGTCTCATTCCAGAGTTTCTGTTAGTATCCCATCTCGAAGCATCAGCAGGAAGTCAGCCAGCTGCAACTGCCCAGCCTGGAGCCTGTCTACCTCCCACCTCAGTGTCGTGGGCCACGTTGCCTCCTGCGCTCCGTAAGAGCCATTGTGCATTTTATTTACTGCTCGCCCTATCTCGGAACTCATCACTTCATTTGACATGTTTTTAAGAATGCCTCCTAGGGACACAGCATTGTGCCAGGTGCCACAGGAAAGAGCAGAGAATCAGGTACCTGCTCTCAAAAACTGAGTTAGTCTGTGGAACGTTGAGATTACTGGCTTGTATGAGCCTCTGAGTTGTATCTGGGTCAGGAGATCTATGGTGAAACCCTGACTAGAGAACTGTGCCTTTCATATCTGCCTTCACTGGTCCTTTTAAAATCTTTATCTACAGTCGCATGCCCAGAAATGCTTTAGAGATGCCTATTTCATCATTATTTCGTTATAAGAAAACTGTATTCCAGAACCAGATCGAGTCTTACTGGCTTTTGTGACCTTCCAGAAAATTAATAAAACCTTGCTCATAAGCCCTCCACAATGTGAATCTTTATATCCACTAAGGAACTTGATACAGAATCTGCAGTTTTAAAAGAAGGTGCCATGACTATTATCATCCCCAAAAGAAGCCTACCCACCAAGACTTCCCTGGTAGTCCAGGGGCTAAGACTCCAGGCTCCCAAGGCAGGCGCCCAGGTTGGATCCCTGGTCAAGGAGCTAGATCCCACATGCAGCAGCTAAGAGTCTGCATGCTGCAGATCCCACGGGTGGCAACTAAGAACTATTGTAGCCAAATAAATAAATATTTTTAAAAGATTACCCGCCAAGTAAATGAGGTCACATTTGAAGGGACTATCTATTAGAACATTCCAAACCAATAGGCAAAAGATGGAGAAATGTTCACTAAAACCATTTTGAACCACACAGAGAGTGGTAACACATCAAATCGGAACTTGTGATCGCCCAGGGCAAGGCCAGCATCTGGACATCTGTAATGGGTCAGCACCATGCTGCCATTTACATGAGGGGCACTGCTCAGGGATCAGATCAGTACACCCAGATCTCCTTAGGAGGCGGTGTGTAGTTCAGAGCTCTCTCTCATGAACATGTCCAGAGATGGGGCACAACAGAAGGCAGAGGTACAAGATGTGGCTATGATGCCCAGAGAAAAGGTTAAAATAATACTTATCAATTAAAGAAAGGAGAAGAGTATGCAGTGAGGACTACGTCAACAAAGAAACGGTTCAAAGCAAGAGTTGAGGAGGTTAGTATTCTCATTTAACAGCTACTAAGTCCACCCATCAGAGACAAGATTTTTCCTTCAAAAGAAAGAAAAAAAAACAACAACAACCACTAGTAGCGTGTTGTGGACATGGCAGATCTGAGTGCCAGACAACAGTGACTCTTCCTGAAGGGACATGCTGGCAGAGAGGAGACGAGATCTCCTGGGTGGAACCGTCACAAGGAGGTTATGTAAACCCCTAGAGAGAGAGAGAGAGAGAGAGAGAAGAAAATTCTGAATGGACCCTGCTTGTCATCTTGTTTTGAGATGCAGAGGGAGAGTAAAACAAACAAATCCAATTTCCAATAATGGTTTTGAATGATGACATCACAGCCTTAGGTTTTGAAATGCTAAGTAGTTGCTCCCAGCATGCCAACAGAGAATTGATACCATTTTTCAAGTTAACTCACAAAACAGAAAAAATGACCATTTCCTAAAAGATACAGAAAGAAACGCTAGCTAGGAAGAAAAACTTACTTTCAATGTGTTTGTATATTAAAGTAATTAAATAAAAACCATGGAGCAGGGACAAAAGGATTCAAGGACTAAAAACTGCCTTCTCAGAAAGCTCACCAGGCAGTATCATACAATGAGGGACTTAAAGGGACTTAACCTTTCTGCTTGACCCGTGGCAGAATTAAATTATACTTCCCAACCTGATTTCTCCCATGAAATCTATTCTGTTTAGGATGAAGGTCAAGTACCAAGTGAGAATGATTTAGCTCTGCCCTTCAAATCCAATTCCATAGTCATACTCTTGTCTCAAAATACCAGCCGGACATCAAAGATGAAAAGAAAAAAAATTGATACCCCAAAATGCAGCCACACTCTCAAGAAAATTATGAAACTAGAAAAGGACCATTTCAAATTCTATCATCTTCACGTACAAACAGCATTTTCATTCATCAAATACTAAGCAAATACAGAGTCCATAGCTGGTCCCACTGTTTGCAGTGTCTCACCTTTCACACCGAGCAGCAGAACCTGACTTCTTTTGAAAAGCTGCAGTGCTTACATTAAATTCTTTTCTTTCCCTTTCTGCCCATGCATAATAGTCACTTGACTCCACAGAAAGGAAAATTCGACAACCCAGGGCATTACTGAAAATTCTTCAAAAACAGGCAGGACCAAAATAGCACAGAGGAAAAGCATAGCCCTCTTTGGTCTATAATGCAAACCTATAAGAAGCGTGGAATGGAGAAAAGAGTCTTTATTATCACCTGTGCAATAATGAACCAGGAGAGTTTTCGAGGAGGAAGATATCATTTAAATAGAAGTCGTAAAACAAGTGAGCTGGCAAGACAGCTGTACGTTAGAGGAATTCTTCCCCTGCTCTTTCTTCTAAAGCACTGTTGAGGCATGCCAGAGATTAAAATTATTCTTCATGGATAAAAAAGGGTTTTAATTACATAGTCTTATAAAGATGAATTAACCAATATAAGTTAATTGAGTACCAATTATGTGCTCTGCTTTCTACTACATCTTTACGAAGTAATAGAGGAAGCGCTGTTCAATTTCAGAAAGCTACAGTCTGATTAGCGTCATCAGACACCTTGGTGTCAAAAGCTAAATTTCAGGGCAAAACAGCAAAATGTAAGCTGTCTCCAGTAGTACATGACATAACTCATGGTTGTGTGATCAGAAGTGGTATGAATTTGCGGGGACAGGAGGCACCAGGAGCTTGGCAGACTGAAATGGGCCTTGACATGAGCTTACAATTTCTTGCACCTTTGCAGGAAAAGAAAGAACAAAAGAACCGGATAAGTCACAGGTATGGAGGCTGAAGGCAGAAAGGCTCGAATCCTCCGGGGAAGCAGCGGGCTCGGCAGCTCCCTGAGGCCAGTACACAGCTGTTCAGGTCTAGGCCCAGGACTTTTTATATATTAGGGTGATTATATCTATGGTCACATTATACTCAGGCTCCTGGCAGTGGACAAGTTTACCCACCTCGTCTCCTTTTCTTGTTTTTTCTTTTCTTTTTGCTGCTTACAATGGACCCTCCCAGTCATTTTTAAGTGTACATGTCAATGGTATTAAATACATTCCGATTATTGTGCAAACACTACCACCATTCATCTCCAGATTCCTTTCATCTTGCAAAACTGAAATTTTGTTCCCATTCAGCAATAAGTCTCACCCCCCTCCACCCAGCCACTGGCAACCACCATTCCACTTTCTTTCTCCTTAACAACAAAAAGTCTACCGTTTCTCCCCTGTGCCCCAGCCTCTAGGAACCACCACTCTACTCTCTGTTACTGTGAGTTTGGCCTTTCTTTTCTTTTTTCGGTAAAACTTTACTTATAAGATCATGCAATATTTGTCTTTCTCTGTCTGGTTTATTTCACTGGGTATAATGTCCTCCAGGTTCATCCATGTTGTCACTAATGGAACAATTTTCTTCTAAGACTCCAATATCCCACTGTGTGTGTGTGTGATACCATATTGTCTTTATATATTCATCCATCGACTGACAGATTGTTTCCATATCTTGGCTATTGTCAATAGTGCTGCAATAGACATGTGAGAGCAGACATTTATTTGAGGTAGTGATTTTTATTTCCTCTGGATATAGACCCAGAAATAGAATTGCTAGATTGTATGGCAGTTCTTTTAATTTAAACAACACTTACTGCTTGGAAGGAAAGTTATGACCAACCTAGATAGTATAATAAAAAGCAGAGACATTACTTTGCCAACAAAGGTCTGTCTAGTCTAGGCTGTGGTTTTTCCTGTGGTCATGTATGGATGTGAGAGTTGGACTGTGAAGACAGCTGAGCACCGAAGAATTGATGGTTTTGAACTGTGGTGTTGGAGAAGACTCTTGAGAGTCCAGTCCCTTCGACTGCAAGGAGATCCAACCAGTCCATTCTGAAGGAGATCAGCCCTGGGATTTCTTTGGAAGGAGTGATGCTAAAGCTGAAAGCCCAGCACTTTGGCCACCTCATGTGAAGAGTTGACTCACTGGAAAAGACCGGATGCTGGGAGGGATTGGGGGCAGGAGGAGAAGGGGACAACAGAGGATGAGATGGCTGGATGGCATCACTGACTCGATGGACGTGAGTTTGAGTGAACCCCCGGAGTCGGTGATGGACAGGGAGGCCTGGCGTGCTGAGATTCATGGGGTCACAAAGAGTTGGACACGACTGAGCGACTGATCTGATCTGATCTGATGGCAGTTCTTTTTAAATTTTTTCTTTTTAGAACCTCCATACTGTTTCTCATTGGAAACCAATTCACAATGCTTGTACCAATTCACATTCTCTCAACACTGCAAAAGGGATTCTTTTTTCTATCCTTGCCAAGACTTGTTATTTCTAGTCTTTTTGATAAATGCCATCCTAAAAGGTGTGATCTGTATTTCCTTGATGATTAATGGTGTTGAGCACCTTTTGTTGTATCTGTTAGCCAACTGTATCTCTTTTTTGGGAAAAGTCTAATCACATCCTTTGCCTATTTTTTAATTGGGTTTTGGTTTTTGTTTGTTTTTGCTATTTAGGTGTAAGAGTAATACTAACATTTTATCAGATACATGGTTTCAAACATTTTCTCCCATTGCATAGGCTGCCTTTTCATCCTGACTGATTCTTTTGCTATGTAGAAACATTTCCATTTCATGTAGTCCCACTCGTTTGTTTTTGCTTTTGTTGCCTGTGTTTTGGGAGTTACATCTACACAAATCATTGTCAAGACCAATGTCAAGGAGATTTTCCCCAATGTTTCTTCCAAGTGTCTTATAAATTCAGAGCCTACATTTAACTCTTTTAATCCATTCTGACTTGACTTTTGTGTATGGTGTGAAATGAAAGTCCAATTTTATATTTTTACCTGTGGATATTCAGCTTTCCAACACTATTCATTGAAGAGATTATTACTTGTCATATTGTGTACTCCTGATAATTTTGTTGAAAGTCAGTTGACTGTATCTGCATGGGTGTATATCTGGGTTCTTGATTCTGTTTCTGTGATCTATGTGTCTGTTTTTGTGACAGTACCATACTGTCTCGATTACTACAGCCCTCTAAAACAGTTTGAAATCAGGACATGTGATACATCCAGCTTTGTTCTTAAGATTGCTTTAGCTACTTGGAGTATTTTTGTGGTTCTGTATAAATCTTAAGACCATTTTCCTATTTCTGTGAAAAATGCAATTAGAATTTTGATAGAGGTTGAGCTGAATCTGCAAATCACTATGGGTAGTATGGACATTTTAACAATATTAATTCTTCCAAACTATGAGTATGTGATAGCTTTTTCTTTCTTTGTGCTTTCTCATTATTTTTTTTTTCCTGTCAACATTTTGCTTTCTTCAGGCACAGAGAGTGCTGCATGCCTTCAGATCAATCTGCTATCTCAGATTGAGTACACCTCAGAGCTGGAGCGGTGCATTAACCCTGAAACTCCTCATCGGTCACTGCCTCCTCAGCGGCCGCCTGCTCTTCCCTTTCAATCTCTTCAGGGTCTCTGTAGAAGCAGAAATCAGGCATGACCTCCCGTGGGTGTTCCTGAGAGATGGTGCCACACATTGCAGAACTTCGCAGGCGAGCATCCACCACATCCACCCCACTGAGGGCGTTCCCTTGTTGTTGCACGGGATGGCAGTGTCCAGGGAGTGCTGAGGAAAGTCGGAGCTACACAGTAGTAGGCAGGCAGGCTGACATGGAGGTTTCTGTGAGAGGCTGGTGGACAGCCCTGGCATCAGTAACCACCAGAAGTCTTGGCTCCTGGTAGGCTGTCTAAAGCTGGTTAGTGAAGGTTCTGGGAGTGAAGCAGACAGCAAAAGGAGTAGCTCCAGTGGCAGCAGCATCCTGGAGGATATGACACGGTCATCAGCTGGATTTTCCACAGCAGAAATGGCACAAGCCACTAACAGAAGTTTCTCCCAGGTTCTCTTCAGATTCATGATGGAGATGCCACCAGGCTTCCTTTTGTAGATGTACTGTTCCATTTGGGAGTCAAGGTAGGTGCCACATAAGTGGGTTCCTGCTGCAAGGAATTTGAGGACATCCTAGTCCTTCATTTGCAGGACATCAAGGACTCCTCCCCTTTAAGTTACGAGGGGAATCCAGAATAATTCTCTATGGACCCCTGTCTGGGTAGCATGGAAAGGTGGGAATGACTATTACTTTAGCTAATTAATAATGTCTTTTCAGCAGCACATCAAAAGATCATATATCATAAACAAATGGGATTTATCCCTGGGATGCAAGGATGGTTCAACATATACAAATGAATAAATGTTGACACAATACATTAACAAAGTGAAGGATAAAAATCACATCATCGCAATCAGTGCAGAGAAAGTATTTGGCAAAATTGAGCATCATTTTGTAGTGAAAATTCTCAATGAATTAGATAAAAAGGGATTGTACCATAACTTAATAAAAGAAATGTAATGACAGGCCCACACATAACATCATACTCAATGGTGAAAAGTGAAGTCGCTCAGTCGTGTCTGACTCTTTGAGACCCCATGGACTGTAGTCTACGAGGCTCCTCCGTCCATGGGATTCTCCAGGCAAGAGTACTGGAGTGGGGTGCCATTTCCTTTCCTTCTCCAGGGGATCTTCCCGACCCAGGGATAGAACTCCTGCATTGCCAGCAGACGCTTTACCCTCTGAGCCACCAGGGAAGCCCCAATGGTGAAAAGCTCAAAGCTTTTCCTTTAAGATCATAACTTGATCTCAGGGTGCCTGCTCTCTTTATTTCTATTCACTATGTAGAGAAAGTCCTAGACAGAACAACTAGGCAAGAAAAATAAATGAAAAGGTATTCATTTCAGAAAGGAAGAATTACAGTTGTCTCTTGGCTGTAGAATACTGCTCTCACATATAGAAAACCCTGAAGACACCACTAAATATTGGTTAGAACCAATAAACTCAGTCAAGTTGAAGGATGCAAAATCAACATATAAAAATCAGTTGTGTTTCTATACACTGAAAACAAGCTATCTGAAAAAGAAATTTTGTAGTAATATCAAAAAGAATAAAATATTTAGGAATAAATTTAACCAAGTTGGTGAAAGAGAGAGGAGAAAGAAACAACTCTGCTAACCACACAAACACTTCTCTTATTGTCTTGAATACGTTTGGACTTTGTTGGCAGCGATCTTATGATGGAGAGAAAACAAGCAAGAATGTGAAAAGCCCATATAGGGAAGACAGAATAAGACAGAAGGCCACTAATGCTGTCTTTGAAATAAAGGTTCAACCCTAACTCCAGATTTTTGCTGTGATAGTAAGTGCGAAGCCTCCATTAGTTTATATTACTATGTCACCTGCAGCCAAAAGCATTCCTAACTCACTCACCTGCCTCCATAACACCAAGTCCATAAGGATGCCTCAGGAAAAGCTATGTTCTTCATGCCTTGACCCTCAGGCTACTGTTAACTGTTTAAATTCCTTCCTGGGATTTTTTTAAAACTGAATCTAGAAAGAAAAATCAGTCCTCTCACATGGCTAAAGTCTCACAAATGTTAAAGCTGGGTCACCAACAGCATTGATTTCCGCACGGAGTCGTGTCTACAGTCAGAAACGCAGCTGTCAACGTGCACGGACAGGAAGCACGCGGTCAGTTCCGGTGGGCCCCAGCTCCCCGGCGCCAGCAGCTCCCGAGCCCAGCACGGCTGCCCTCCCTACAGGTTGCTGGGCCAACCATCCCTCGAAAGTGAAAGTGACTGTCACTCAGTCGTATCCAACTTTTTGGGACCGCATGGACTGTAGTCTGCCAGGTTCCTCTGTCCATGGCATTCTCCAGGGAGGAATACAGAAGTCGGTTGTCATTCCCTTCTCCAGGGAATCTTCCCGACCCCAGGATCAAACCCAGATCTCCTGCACTGCAGGACATTCTTTACTGTCTGAGCCATTCTGAGTTTCCATAAATCCTCCCTTTGACTAAACTAGTTTTGAGTTAGTTTTCCTTAATTTATAAACCCAGAATGTAAGCTATGTATTTCAAATTCTTCCCCGAAAAGCTTTCTTATAAGTTTTCCATTAAGCTAATATGAGAAGTAAGTACAAATTCTCCACAGTTTTCCATAAGAAAAAGGTAGAGCTCATCTTTTCCCTTAAATCAGCCTGGGAAATGCTATGATTATTTTGCATTCAAATTCTAGCTCTAATCTTAGCAGTGTAGTGACCTTGGGTAAGTTATATAACCTCTCTGGGCCTCATTTTACTTATATATAAAGTAAGGATGACATGGACTTCCCTGGTAGACCAGTGGCTAAGACTCCATGCTCCCAGTGCAAGAGAACTGGGTTTGATCCCTGGTTGGGAAATTAGATCCCACGTGCTGCAACCAAAAATTTGCATGTTGCAACTAAAAAAAAAAAAATAAGAATCCCATATGCTGCAACTAAGACCCACCCAGTCCTGCTAAATAAATAAATAATGAATATTTTAAAAGTTGTTCATTGAAACAAATAAGGATGATAAACTGTAACTAACTCAGAGTGTCTCTGAGAATTAAACAAATCAACACCTATAAAAATTTAGAATGATATAAAGTAACAAATGTGAACTAATACTCTTGGGCCTCCATCAAAATCCTGAAAATAATGAGATACATGATCCATGAAAAATAATGTGACCTTTCAGCTATAGGTCCAACAAATTAATCTTTTAAGAATCTACTGTTTTTGTAGCACTTCACAGTGCTTAAGTAGCTCATAACTGTAACCAGAGGCTTCCCCGGTGGCGCAGATGGTAAAGAATCTGCTTACAATGTGGGAGACCTGGGTTTAATCCCTGGGTCAGGAAGATCCAACTGTAATCAACCTGTGCTGTGCTGGGCTTAGTCGCTCAGTTGTTTCCAACTCTTTGCAACCCATGGACTGTAGCCTGCCAGGCTCCTCTGTCCATGGGGATTCTCCAGGCAAGAACACTGGGATGGGTTGCCTTGGCCTCCTCCAGGGGAATCTTCCCAACCCAGGGATCAAACCCAGGTCTCCCGCATTGCAGGTGGGCTCTTTACCACCTCAGCCACCGAGGATGCCATGCTGCTGCTGCTGAGTCGCTTCAGTCGTGTCCGACTCTGTGCAACCCCAGAGACGGCAGCCCACTGGGCTCCCCCGTCCCTGGATTCTCCAGGCAGGAACACTGGAGTGGGTTGCCATTCCCATAGAGGCAAGTAAATCAAAGATTCAGGAAATTTGTATCATCTGTCCACTAGGGTATAATTAGAACTTGAACCCAAGGGGGTATGAATTACAAGGCTCAACTTCTTTCATAATACCATACAGCCACAGAATAAGGAAACATTGAATCTTTTGGTTCTGGGTAGTAAACTAAGATGATTACAGTAGACAAATAAAGCCTAAGATGATTTTTTAAAACAAAAATTAAGCCCAGACAAAACGACCCTTAAAAAAATCTCTTAACTCATCTATAATTTCTTGCACTTATTTCCTTGAAAGCACAAAAGCTAAGAATTGATTCTTTTAGGTTTCATTTTGCTTTGTGTTTTAAAAAATGAAGGCGGGGATACATTGAACCCCGCAGGGCGAAGTGACATCCTTTGTAATTTCTTCTTCTGTTGAACTGGTATAGCTGAATTTGTACCAGAATAACATGTAATATTACTTCATGGTGACCACTGCTTAGGATTGCACTGACTTCACTGAAGAGCGAGGCTGCCCACTCAGGATACAATCCTTCAGCTTCCCTCCAACCTTCAGGAAGGACGAACAGCCCGCTCAAGGTCAAAGACAGAACAAAAGAGAAAAGTACAAATGTTCAAATATTTCTGTTTCCTCAAAAGAGTTAAGTAATTACATATTTGCCTTCTCACCCAATGGACTGCCTTCACACACCTTTATATGTGAATAAATTTTGAGATTCTAGCTAATACTGCCTACAGAACACATAGGTTTTTAAATCACCACTCTGACTCAAAACCCCACAAATCATAACAGGAAAAAAAGATTTAAGGCAAATAAAAGAAGAGAACAACAGTTAAATTTTGAAAGCTAGAGAGGAACAGAAATGAGCAGACCAGAGGAAATGTTTCACCAGTGAGGAAACCTTCTCCAAGAGGATAGTATCATGAGCTCCCAAATGACTCAGGATGGGGGACAATGGTTATGAATGAAAGATGTTGGTAGGCAGAGAACAAGGAAATGGCTGAAATTCAAAAAACAACCAGATCACCCAGGCTCCCTGCATCAAATCCTTTATGCTTTCACCCTATCTCACACACCTAAGGGCATCTTCTTGGCAGGAATAACAAGAGCTCCAGGTCTGCCCACCTCTTGGAGCCCCAAATGTTCAAAGAACACACCCATGGAGTCTAAACCCCACCAAAGTGAAAGTTGGCCAGTCGTGTCCAACTCCTTATGACCCCGTGGACTGTAGGCCACCAGGCTCCTCTGTCCATGGGATTTTTCAGGCAAGAATACTGAAGTGGGTTGCCATTCACTTCTCCAAGGGATTTTTCTGACCCAGGAATCGAACCCAGATCTCGCACGTTGAGGGCAGATTTTATACCATCTGAGCCACCAGGGAAGTCCAGACCCCACCAAACCTGGGCTTTATACTCCTGTTGGATCTTTACTTTCTCACTGCAGTATCCCCTGGAAACATTTGATTCTTCACTACCCTGCACAGCTGGTCTGCAGACACTCATTTCAGTCTTACAGCCGATGTAGAATTTCCTGTCTTTTGCTACCTAGCAACTTGGGTGAAATAGAATTTAATATCCTATCACACTTATATAATCAAATATTATAAGGCTAAATACTGGTTCTTAGAAACATCACGACACACCTGTAATAGGGGAAGTGTCTGACTTGGGGTGAAGGAAAGAGCTAAATCCTTATTTTCCAAAGGAGAGCATCAATAGATAATGAAAGTGAAAGTGTTACTCACTCAGTCACGTCCGCCTCTTTGTGACCCTATGGATTGTAGCCCTCTAGGCTCCTCTGTCTGTGGAATTCTCCAGGCAAGAATACTGCAGTGGACTGTCATTTCCTTCTCCAGAGGATCTTTCCACCCCAGAGAGCAAACCTGAGCCTCCTGCACTGCAGGAAGATTCTTTATTGTCTTAGCCACCAGGGAAGCCCAAATATATATTTATTTGGCTGTGACAGGTCTTAGTTGCAGTATGTGGGATCTAGTTACCTGACCAGGGATCAAACTCAGGGCCCCTGCATTGGGAGCTTAGAGTCTCAGCCACTGGACCACCAGGAAATCCCTCAATAGATAATACCCAAAACTAAAAAATACATCAAGAGATGGGAGTGTACACTGAAAGATGAATGGATAAAGATGTGGTATACACACACACACACACACACATACACAATGGAATACTATTCAGCCATAAAAAAGAAAGAATGCCACTTGCAGTGACATAGATGGACCTATGATCATATTACATGAAGTAAGTTAGAGAAAGACAAATACCATATGATATCACTTATATGTGAAATCTAGAATATGACACAAACCCATCGATGCCCAGAAACAGATACACAGACACAGAGAACAGAGTTGTGGCTGGAGTGGGGAGGAGAAAGACTGGGAGTTTGGGATCAGCAGATGCAAACTGGTATGTATATGATGGATAAACAACAAGCTCCTGCTCTATAGCACAGGGAACTATATTCAACATCCTGTGATAAGCCATAACAAAAAAGAATATTTTTTTTTACTGGCTTTTTTTTTCTGTGTTCATTATTTATTTTATTATTTTTTTAAATTTTTTAAATGCTTTATTCCATTTTACAACACTGCATTGGTTTTGCCATACATTGACATGAATCAGCCACAGGTGTACACGATCTCCCAATGCTGAAGCCCCCTCCCATCTCCCACCCCACACCATCTCCCTGGATCATCACGTACACCAGTCCCAAGCAACCTGTATCCTGTATCGAACATAGACTCTGCTGGGCATACACACTGAAGAAACCAGAATTGAAAGAGACACATGTACCCCAATGTTCACTGCAGCATTGTTTATAATTGCCAGGACATGGAAACAACCCAGATGTCCATCAGCAGATGAATGGATAAGAAAGCTGTGGTACATATACACAATGGAGTATTACTCAGCCCTTAAAAAGAATAAATTTGACTCAGTTCTAATGAGATGGATGAAACTGGAGCTGATTATACAGAGTGAAGTAAGCCAGAAAGAAAAACACCAATACAGTATACTGACACATATATATGGAATTTAGAAAGATAGTAATGAGGACCCTGTGAGACAACATAAGAGACACAGAGGTATAGGATATACTTTTGGACTCTGAGGGAGAGGGTGGGAAGATTTGGGAGAATGGCACTGAAACATGTATACTATCACATAAAAAAAGAATATTTTGAAAAGAAGGCATATATATTTATATGCATGTGTGCATGCATGCTAAATTGCTTCAGTTCTATCTGAAATAACCACAGTGTTGAAAATCAACTCTACTTCAGTGGTATTTTAAAAAAGAAATGGGAGTACAAACTTGATTTTTGGAAATAGAGGCAAAACAGAAGAAACAGCTCCAAAACGTGGACGCAGCTGCTCTGGGGTCTGGGAATGGAGTGGACAGGGCTACTGTTTGCACGATGAGTTCTGTACAACTGAGTGACTTTAAAATTACATGTAACCTTGAAAAAATAAAAAATCAGACAAAAATAAAATATACAGGGAGGGCTCTGTTCCCTCTCCTAAACTGCTAACTCCATGTTCAGTTTTGCTTTCACTTTACAAGGGTAAGTCACGTCACGATGTCAGAGTTCAGTTCAGTGCAGTTTGAGCGCTCAGACGTGTCCACATGAATGCCGGCTGAGTATGGAAGGGAGACAGAAATGAAAGAATATTGAGTTGAGGGACCCTAGGGAGAGGATTCTGTAGAAAGAAATGGGATGGGAACAATAGAAAAGTGAAGAAATAGAACATAGTTTGAGGAAAGGGAAAGGTCATTGAAAAAGAGGAGCAAAGACTCTAGAGGTCTGGAGAAATGTGGCAAGGTTTAATCTTGGGGATATATGAAAAATAAATGCCAAGCAAGGGATTCAAATTGTGGTATATTTCTGTTTACTTATATTTAAAGAATTGATGCTTTCCAATTGTGGTGCTGGAGAAGACGCTTGAGAGTCCCTTGTACAGTAAGAGGATCAAACCAGTCAATCCTAAAGGAAATCAACCCTGAATATTTACTGAAAAGACTGATGCTGGAGCTGAAGCTCCAATACTTTGGTCACTTGATAGGAAGAGCTGACTCATTGGAAAAGACCCTGATGCTTGGAAAGATTGAGAGCAGGAGGAGGAGAAGGGCTTGAGATGCAATGATTGGATGGCATCACCAACTCAAAGGACATGAATTTCAGCAGACTCTGGGAGATGGTGAAGGATAGGGAAACCTTGTGTGCTGCAGTCCTTGGGCTCGCAAAGAGTCAGACAAAACTTAGCAACCGAACAGCAACAACACATTTCAGAGGTTGTTTGTTGTTTTTTCTTTTCTTCCTTTTTTTTTTTTTTTAGAATTTGTTTTTTCTTAACATGGACAATATTGTGCATGGACAATAATATTCTGAAATAATATTCAGAATGACTCCTGGGTTTGTACAAAATAAGGATTTATAGTGTGTTATATAGGCACATATTGGAAATGAAGCAGAAGGTTAAACTTATACGATGAAAGTTTTTTTTTAAGTTTTAATTGTGGTAAAATATACATAACAGAAGGTACCACCTTAACCAGTGTTATGTGTACAGTTCAGGCATGTTAAGTACATTCACATTCTTGTGAAACCAATCTCCAGAACTCCTCATCTTGTGAAATGGAAACTTTATACCCACTAAACAACAGCTCCCCATTTCCCCCACCCCCACAAGTCCCTGATTAACCACCATCCTACTTTCTGTTTCTATGAATTTGACTACTTTAGATACCTCATATATGTGGAGTCATAGGGTATTTGCCTTCTGTAACTGGCTTATTTTATTTATCATAATATCCTTAAGCTTCATCCATGTTGTAGTATATGCCACAATTTCATTCTTTTTTTTAAAGGCTGAATAATATGCCACTGTATGTATATAGGGTTTCTCTGCTGGCTCAAAAAGTAAAGAATCTGCCTGCCATGCAGGAGACCCAGATTTGATCCCTGAGTTGGGAAGATTCCCTGGAGAAGAACATGGCTACCTGTTCAAGTATTCTTGCCTGGAAAGTCCCAGGGATGAAGGAGGCTGGTGGTCTATTACATTTTGTTTATTCGTTTGTCTATTGATGGACACTTGGGTTGCTTCCATCTGCTCTATGAATATGGGTGTGAAAATATTTTTTTGAGACTCTGCTTTCAATTCTTTTGGATATATATCCAAAGTGAGATTGCTAGATTATTTGGTAGTTCTAAAATTTTGAGAAACTTCCATATTGTTTTCCATACTGGTTGTACCACTTTACAGTACTATAAACATGAACTATGGTTCCAGTTTCTCCACATCCTCATCAACATTTATGGTTTTTTTTTTTTAATATAGTAGCCATTGCTAATGGATATGAGGTGACATTCATTCTAGTTTGCTGCTGAGTATTATTCCATAGTATGTGTGTAACACAGTTTAGCTATCTACCTGTTGAAGGACATCTGAGTTATTTCTAGTTTTTGACTATTATGAATAAAACTACTATAAACATTCTTGCATAGGTTTTTGTGTGAACATAACTTTTTACTTCCCTGGGATAGATGCCTAGGAGTGCAATTGCTGAGTCATAAAATGGTTGCATGTTCAGTTTTTTAAGAAATTACCTGTTTTCCAGAGTGGCTATACCATTTTACATCCCTACCAGCAATGTATGAATAATAGTTTTTTTACATCCTTGCTAGTATTTGGATGTTGCCGTTATTTTTTTTTTCTCTTCTTATAGTAGTAATATCTCACCATTTTGATTTTCATCTACCTAGTGGCTAATGATTTTATTAAAAAATATTTATCTACTTTTGGTTGAGTTGGATCTTCGTTGCTGCACAAGGGCTTTCTCTAGTTGCGGTGAGCGGGGGCTTATCTTTGTTACAGTGCTCAGGCTTCTCATTGTGGTGGCTTCTCATTGCCAAGCTCTAGATGCACAGGCTTCAGTAGTTGCAGCACACAGGCTCAGCAGTTCAGGCTTGCAAGGCCTAGAGCATGAGTAGTTGTGGCACACAGGCTTAGTTGCTCTGCAGCGTGTGGCATCTTCCCAGATCAGGGATTGAATCTGTGTCCCCTGAAGTGGCAGGTGAATTCCCATCCACTGTACCACCAGGAAAATCCAGCTAATGACTTTTAACAGTTTCATGTCATATGTATGTCCTCTTTGGTGAAATGCCTCTTTAATGTCTTTTGCCCATTTTTCTATACTGTTGAGTTTTCAGAGTTTTTAAAAAAGAACACAGGCTCAGCAGTTCAGGCTTGCAAGGCCTAGAGCATGAGTAGTTGTGGCACACAGGCTTAGTTGCTCTGCAGCGTGTGGCATCTTCCCAGATCAGGGATTGAATCTGTGTCCCCTGAAGTGGCAGGTGAATTCCCATCCACTGTACCACCAGGAAAATCCAGCTAATGACTTTTAACAGTTTCATGTCATATGTATGTCCTCTTTGGTGAAATGCCTCTTTAATGTCTTTTGCCCATTTTTCTAATACTGTTGAGTTTTCAGAGTTTTTAAAAAAGATATATTCCATATATTAGTCCTTTGGAATATTTGGAATATCTTCTTCCATTCTGTAGCTTCTCTTTTCACGTTCTTAATTGGATCTTTCATAAGGCAAAAGGTTTTCATTTTGGTGAAGCCCAACTTACCAATTTTTTCTTTTATGGATCCCACTTTTGATGTCAAATCTAAGAACACCTTGCCTACCCTAGATCCCAATGATTTTCTCATAAAAGTTTTATAGTTTTATTTTTAAATACCTGATCTATTTTTAGTTAATATTTGTATAAGGCATGAGACTAGATTGAGTTTCATCTTTTGCTGATGGATGACCAGTTGCTCCATCATCATTTGTTAAAAATTCTATGTTTCTTCCATTGGGTTGCCTTAACATCTCTATCAAAACTCAGTTGGGCATATTTGTGTGGCTCTAGTTCTGGGTTCTCTATTTTATTTCATTGGTCTATGTGTCTATCCCTCCACTAATATCACACAGTCCTGATTGCTATAACATTATAATAAGTTTTAAAATCATGTAGACTGATTCTCTCCACTTTATTCCTGTTCAGAGTTATTTTAGCTATTCTATTTACTTTGTTTTTCTATATAATTATGGGCTAATCTTGTTTAGACCTATAAGAAATTTTGTTTAGATTTTGATAAGTTAGGTAGGTTTAGTTGCTCAGTCGTGTCCAACTCTTGCGACCCTGTGGACTGTAGCCTGCCAGGCTCTTCTGTCCATAGGATTTCCCAGGCAAGAATACGGGAGTGCATTGCCATTTCCTTCTGCATTAAAACTGTGTATCAGTTTAGGAGAGGATTGACTTCTTTACTGTGTTGAGTCTTCTAAGCCATGAACTTGTGCTTAGATATATGATCTATTTTATAAGCATTTTGTAATTTTTAGCATTTAAATCCTGTATGTGTTTTGTTAGAATTGTTGTTAGTTAGTTGCTAAGTTGCATCCAACTCTTTTGTGACCCTATGGACTTTAGCCCACCAGGCTCCTCTGTCCATGAAGTTTCCCAGGAAGAATACTGGAGTGGGTTGCCACTTCCTTCTCCAGGGGATCTTTTCGATCCAGGGATCAACCTGCGTCACCTGCACTGGCAGGTAAATTCTCTACTGCTGAGCCACTAGGGAAGCCCTTATTAGAATTACACCTACACATTTAATTAATTTTTGAGCAGTTGTAAATTGTATTTTATTTAAATTTTGGTGCTTTGGTGTAGATGTTTTCATTGCTATTAGATTGTGCAAATTTAATTACAGGAGACCCTATGGACTTTAGCCCACCAGGCTCCTCTGTCCATGAAGTTTCCCAGGAAGAATACTGGAGTGGGTTGCCACTTCCTTCTCCAGGGGATCTTTTCGATCCAGGGATCAACCTGCGTCACCTGCACTGGCAGGTAAATTCTCTACTGCTGAGCCACTAGGGAAGCCCTTATTAGAATTACACCTACACATTTAATTAATTTTTGAGCAGTTGTAAATTGTATTTTATTTAAATTTTGGTGCTTTGGTGTAGATGTTTTCATTGCTATTAGATTGGTGCAAATTTAATTACAGGTTTGGACCATGAATTTTAAATCATTATAACTAGGCTCAAACACATCTTTATTAATCAAAATGGGAACCATTAAATCAACACATTTTTTTTTTGCCAACAAGAAATAAATTTGCTTTTTCCTATAGCATGAAAATCCATGTTTCAGGATTTGATGAATTCTTGGAAAGCATTTTCTGCCTCCTGCTGGTTGTGGAAGTGTTTTCCCTGCAAAAAGTTGTCAAGATTCTTGAAGAAATGGTAGTTGGTTGGAGAGAAGTCAGGTGAATATGGAAGATGAGGCAAAACTTTGTAGCCCAATTTGTTCAACTTTTGAAGCGTTGGTGGTGTGACGGGCAGTCAGGCATTGTTGTGGAGAATTGGGCCCTTTCTGTTGACCAATGCTGGCTGCAGGCATTGTAGCTTCCAGTGCATCTCATTGATTTGCTGAACATATTTCTCAGATATAATGGTTTCACTGGGATTCAGAAACCTGTAGTGGATCAAACAGGCAGCAGACCACCAAAGAGTGATGATGCCTTTTTTTTTTTTTGGTGAAGTTTGGCTTTGCGAAGTGCTTTGGAGCTTCTTCTGAGTCCAACCACTCAGCTGGTCATCACCCATTATCATATAAAATCCACTTTTCATCACACATCACAATCCCATTGAGAAATGGCTTGTTGTTGTGTAGAATAAGAGAAGATGACACCTCAAAACGATGATTTTCTTGATTTGTAGTTGGCTCATGAGGCACCTACTCACTGAGTTTTTTCACTTTTCCAATTGCCCTCCAATGCCAAACGACTGTAGGATAGTTGACATTGAGTTCTCCTGGAACTTTTCGTATATTAATATTATATAGAAATTCAGTGGATTTTTATGTATTTATCTTGTATACTTAAATTTTGCTGAACTTCTAAGGCTCCTCTAGCAGATCCCTTGGAATTTTCTGCATAGACAGTCATGTCTGCAAATAGGGACAGTTTTATTTCTTTTCTGTCTGTATACTTTTTATTTCCTTTTTTTTTTTTTTGGTTGCACTGGCTAGAATTTCCAGCACCGTGATAAATTAGAGTGGTTCAGAGTAGATATCCTTGCCTTGTTCCTGATCTTAGGAGGAAACCATCTAGTTTCTTTCCATTAAGTTTGATGTCAGCTGAGGGATTTTTGTAGATTTCTTTATCAGGTTGAGGAATTTCCTCTGTATTTTTAGTTTTTCTGAGTTTTTTTTTCTTTTCAGTAGTGTTTGATTTATCAAATTCTTTTTCTGCATCTACTGATATAATTATGTGATTTTTCTTCTTTAGCTTGTTTGTATGGACGATGTTTGACTGCTGCAGACCAGTTGTTGCTAAGTTTTCTGTCTTACTAGGTTGTCTCTTTCCTAATCTTTTAGATAGAGAGTGCAGTCTTTTCTAATGGATTTTTGTGTTTGTGCCCGTTGTAGTTTTGGGGATGCCAGTTTACTCAGATTAAAGCCTTTTTTCTTTTGCTGAAAGAATGTTTAACATGCATTTTGACTAAACAAAGTCTCTTTACTAATAAAATGAACATCTCTACCCTCTTCCAAATCAAAACAAGAACTTTAGAATGCTTTAACTCCACTGAAACCCCACACCTCTGCATTTGTACTTGTTACTGTTATCCAGTATTATACTTCCCCCTTATCCAAATCATATATTTTTAATATTGTTTCATACAGCCAATGCTTGTTTGACTTTGACGAGGTATTTTCTGATTTCCTTCCCGGTCATGGGTTCCTTTTTCTTCTTTCTTCAGTTTGTTGTTGTTGAGTTGCCAATTTGTGTTCTACTGTTTGTGACCCCAGGCTGCTATGTCCATAGAATTTTCCAGGCAAGAATGCTGAAATGGGTTGCCATTTCCTTCTCTAGGGGATCTTCCCAACCCAGGGATAGAACTCATATCTCCTACATTCACAGGCAGTTTCTTAAGTTTATTCATTAGAATTTCCTTGGTGAAGGTCTTCTGCTAAAACTTCTAATTTTTTTTAATTTAAATTTTTTTCTGTTATTTTTGCCACACTAGGTCTTTGTGGCGGTGTGTGGACTCTTCATTGCATTGCACAGGCTTTCTCTAGTTGCAGTGCTCTGGCTTCCCTTGTTGTGGAGCATGGACTCTAGAGTACATGGGCTCAGTAGTTGTGGTACATGGGCTTCTTTAGTTGTGGCAACAGGCTTAGTTGCCTCACAGCATATGGGATCTTAGTTTCCTGACCAGGGATCAAATCTGTGTCCCCTGCATTGGAAGGTAGATTCTTAATCACTGGACCACCAGGGAAGTCCCTCTAATTTTCATTTGTCTGAAAATGTTTTTATTTTGCTGTATGTAGTTTTTGACAGCTAGTTTTGCTGGTTACATAATTCCAGGTTGACAATTATTTTCTCTCAGCACTTTGAAAATATTATTTTATTTTCTTCTGGCTTTTATTGTTGCTTTTGATATGACTGCTGTCAGTTTTTATATATATATATATATATATATATATATAT
>SJYC01123971.1:0-10482 GCA_006408675.1 Madoqua kirkii | reverse complement strand
TTCTGGCTGCTTTAAGTTTTTTTGTTTTTGATATTTGACAGCAATGTATTTAGATTTGTGTGAGGCAATAAAAAATATATATTGATTTCTGTCTCAGTTCCTGGCACAGAGCTCCTGAATCCCTTGTAATTTCCTAAGTGATAAGAATACTAGGAACACCTTTTGTTCTAATTCTGTCTTTGACCCGATCCCTGACACAGGGCTCCTAAAACCCTGGTAAATTCTTAAGTGATCAGAGCAAGGAGGAGCATCTTTTGTCCTGCTGAGGTGATTCTGAGTGGGTTCTTGCATGGCTCCTGCATGGGAGTGATCTCCAGAAAGACCAAGCCATAATAAAAATCTTGGTATTTTCAGCTCCTTCCATATTCTCCAGAGAGGGAAGAAGAGCTGGCAATGGAGTTAATGATGGATCATGCCCCCCAAATATATGGAAGCCTCCATAAAATCTCAATAGTAAGGGGTTCAGAAAGCTCCAGGGTTGGTAAACACATCTATACTGGGAGGATGACATATCCTGGCTCCACAGGAACAGATGTTCCTCCATTTAAGACCCTCCCAGACCTTGCCCTATGTATCACTTTTGCCTGGTTATTCATCTGTAGCCTTTATATCATTTAATAAACTGGTAAATATAAGTGTTTCCCTGATTCTGTGAATTGTTATAGCAAATTAAACAAGCCTAAGGAGAGGGGTTGTAGGAACCTCTGATTTGTATCAATAACTAAATTGGATGTAAGTTGTGGGTAACCTGGAGACTTACTACTTATAATTGGCATCTGAAGTGGGGTAGGAACAGTCTTGTGGGATTGAGCCCTTAACTTATGGAACCTGACACTATCTCCAGGTAGATAGTATTAGAATCGAGTTTAAAATTGTAGGATACACTGCTGGTGTTAAAGAGAATTGCTTGACATCACATTTGGTGATTGGAGTGTCAGGAGTGAAGTGTTCTTTGTGAGTAGGGTGTCTATGTAAAGGAAAGGAGAAACAGGAGGGAAGAAAGAGATTTTTCCCAACATGGGAGGTAGACGTAACTGAGGTTCAAAACTAAAAAATCTTGAATTTTCCTTTACAGTTTGGATTTTCTTTTTTTAATCCTGTTTATGGTTTATGCTTTTAGAATTTGAGGCTTTACAACTTCCATAATTTCTGAAAATTTGTCTGTTAATATCTCTTTGAATGTTCATTACTGACAACTGCAAAAACACTCAGGACTGTTGAAGTATCAACATTTGATTAGTGTTCTGCTATCAACTTCTTTTTGTTTTTGACCTCTGGAGATTTTTCATTTCTCTTGTGGGCTGAATTTTATTACACATCAGAAAGATTAGATAAACCTACAGAGGGCATCCCTAGTGGTTCAGTGGTAAAGAACCCGCCTGCCAATACAGGAGACAGGAGTTTGATTCCTGAGTCAGGAAGATACCTTGGAGAAGGAATTGGCAACCCACTCCAGTACTCTTGCCTGGAAAATCCCATGGACGGAGGAGCCTGGTAGGCTGCAGTCCATGGGGCTGCTAAGAGTTGGACATGACTAAGTGACTTCACTTTCACTTTTCACCTTCATGCATTAGAGAAGGAAATGGCAACCCACTCCAGTATTCTTGCCTGGAGAATCCCAGGGACAAGGGAGCCTAGTGGGCTGCCGTCTGTGGGGTCGTACAGAGTCAGACACGACTGAAGTGACTTAACAGCAACAGCAACAGCATCAACTTCTTTTTGTTTTTGACCTCTGGAGATTTACTCTTTTCTCTTGCAGGTGGAGTTTTGTTACACATTGGAAAGATTAGATAAACCTACAGAGGGGTTCCCTAGTGGTTCAGTGGTAAACAACCAACCTGCCAGTGCAGGAAACAGGAGTTTGATTCCTGGGCCAGGAAGATACCCTGGAGAAGGAATTGGCAACCCACTCCAGTATTCTTACCTGGGAAATCCCATGGACAGAGGAGCCTGGTGGGCTACAGTCCATGGGGTCACAAAGAATTGGACACAACTTAGTGGCTAAGCAACAATAACAACAAAACCTATAGAATTTCTGGTTATGTAGCAGGAGATTTTTAAAAGAGATCGAGTCCCCCAGATTCCTGGAAATGAAATTTCATAAAGATCTTTCCATCCCTTTATTTGTCTCCAAGATTGTATATATGACTTTATTATAGGTAACATTTAAGAGTTAAAATAAAGACCCTGATGCTGGGAAAGATTGAAGGCAGCAGGAGAAGGAGACGACAGAGGATGAGATGGTTGGATGGCATCACCAACTCGATGGACATGAGTTTGAGCAAGTTCCATGAGTTGGTGATGGGCAGGGAAGCCTGGCGTGCTGCAGTCCATGGGGCTGCAAAGAGTCAGACCTGACTGAGCAACTGAACATTGAGAGTTACAGTTGAAGACTATTGAGAATATGGGGCTGGAGGCCATTGACCTGCATGGTCCCATGAAGCTGAGCCGTGAGGTTGAGAGCTTCAGAGAGGTGTTAAGGAGTAAGGTGAGTAAGTGTGTCTCTGTCTTTTTCTTTCTCTCTCTCTTTTTTTAACCTTTGCTAGCTGCCTAAGTATTGAGCACATTTTAAAAGGTTTTAACCTCAATTTCATCATCTGTCCATTGAGAATCAGTTCAGTTCAGTTCAGTTCAGTTGCTCAGTTGTGTCCGACTCTTTGCTACCCCATGAATCACAGCATGCCAGGCCTCCCTGTCCATCACCAACTCCCAGATTCCACCCAAACTCATGTCCATCGAGTCAGTGATACCATCCAGCCATCTCATCCTCGCCGTCCCCTTCTCCTCCTGCCCTCAACCCCTCCCAGCATCAGAGTCTTTTCCAATGAGTCAACACTTCACATGAGGTGGCCAAAGTATTGGAGTTTCAGCTTTAGCATCATTCTTTCCAAAGAACACCCAGGACTGATCTCCTTCAGAATGGACTGGTTGGATCTCCTTGCAGTCCAAGGGACTCTCAAGAGTCTTCTCCAACACTACAGTTCAAAAGCATCAATTCTTCAGTGCTCAGCTTTCTTGACAGTCCAACTCTCACATCCGTACATGACCACTGGAAAAACCATAGCCCTGACTAGATAGACCTTAGTTGGCAAAGTAATGTCTCTGCTTTTGAATACGCTATCTAGGTTGGTCATAACTTTCCTTCCAAGGAGTAAGTGTCTTTTAATTTCATGGCTGCAATCACCATCTGCAGTGATTTTGGAGCCCCCCAAAATAAACTGCCACTGTTTTCACTGTTTCCCTATCTATTTCCCATGAAGTGATGAGACCAGATGCCATGATCTTAAATTGAGAATAACAGCTCCAATTATGTAAGGCTGTTGTAGAACTGATTGAGATGACATGTATAAACTATTTGGCTCAGTGCATGGCACAAAATTATGTTCACGGAACCCTAGTCCCTCTCTTCCTCACCAGTAACGTAATTTTCTTTTTCCCGATCTCCATTTGCCAACCAGCATTTAGGCAAAATGAGACTAGAACTGAGTGGAAGAGATACTGGGTAGTGTTTGGCAAAGTAAAATCTTAAATTGAGAATAACAGCTCCAATTATGTAAGGCTGTTGTAGAACTGATTGAGATGACATGTATAAACTATTTGGCTCAGTGCATGGCACAAAATTATGTTCACGGAACCCTAGTCCCTCTCTTCCTCACCAGTAACGTAATTTTCTTTTTCCCGATCTCCATTTGCCAACCAGCATTTAGGCAAAATGAGACTAGAACTGAGTGGAAGAGATACTGGGTAGTGTTTGGCAAAGTAACAGTGGAGGAAGTGTAACTATGAGAAGAGGAAAGCCCCAGTTATATGGGAAAGAAAATGGAAATATTGACTTCTACCCCAGTGACTCAACCGTTCATATATAATTTGGAAACATAGAATCAAAGACCACCTCCCTCTGCATCACATGCAATTGTTTTGTCATTCTGTTTATAAACAATGTTTCAATCTCATGCAGTTGTACCTTATCCATGATTCTAAGAAAAGAGGCATCAAAGGGTAAAAGGAAAGAATGGGAAAGAAAAGAGTATAGACTTAAATCACAACTAAGAAGAAATAGGATGTAATTCCTATTGCTAAGAATAATGGAGTGTAGATTTATAGAAAACTCTGAAAGAGATGGGAATACCAGACCATCTGACCTTCCTCTTGAGAAACCTGTATGCAGGTCACGAAGCAAGTTAGTTGGAACAAGAGACTGCTTCCAGATAGGAAAAGGAGTACGTCAAGGCTGTATATTGTCACCCTGCTTATTTAACTTTTATGCAGAGATGTCAGAGTGGTTAATCACAAATGCACATTTTAAACAAGTTTGAGAATCCATACAGAAACAGTATAAACTAGGAGATGACACGTCAGTCCATGAAGTCTTTTCCAAATGGATTCTTTCACACAGTGAGATCCTCTAATAGATCTAAACCGATTCAACCAATTTGGGATTTATACACTGCTTTACAGCAATACATTCATAGAAGGTAGAAAAGGAGGTATTCGAACTGCAGCTCCCACACTATCACACTGGAGAGGATGAAATTATGTGAGATTACCACCTTAAGAAACTTGAAACAGTCGCTGCTTATACTTCAATCAAAATATACACTTTTCAGTATTTTTTTGAATGAGGCGATCAATCCATTATGACGCCACTCAAAGCTTATGAGTTAAAATGAGTACTTTGTGAATGGTTTCTCACCTTTAGAGCAGTTCTGAAACACAGATTCACAAGCATTATCAGAAGTGTGATCAAACTCCCTGAGGATTATGGCAAATAAAGGGCTTTAGTGAAGCTGACTGTTGAAACCTATGTTCACTGTCAACATTCAGCTATTTCCCCCACATCCACAGAGACTATCCTCAGATCACGCCTTGTTTGATAACTTCCACTGCCTGGGATGTGCTGGAGCTGTTCCAAACACTCAGATTTGTTTTTCATTACATCACAGTGGTTTTGGCTTCCTGTGTTTAACTGTTTAATGCATCATAGGTTTCAAATGGTATTTTTTTCACCACAAAGGAACACATGTCTAAGAGTTCACTGCATGCACTCATAAGATTTCCTATGTACATTTTCATAGATTTATGAAGATGCCTAGAAACTACTGAAATCTCTGGGCATATGTCAACCATGGACACCAAATTTCTACTATGAACTCAGCTTAAAATTCAGAACTGCACACAGACTAGTTTACAGAAAGTTCTAAATGCTGTCATCCAATTTTATTCTTTTTATACTTTTAAGAAGGTAAATCATGTAATATTTAAATCTAGTTTTCATAAAATTATATCCAGCCTCAGAGAGTGACTGAAAGAACAGAAATCATCATATTTAAATTTAACTGAATTACACTTTTTCAGATAGCACCAGCATGGATTAGCATGATGACACACTCATTGTCATGTGCCAGTGGCTCTATTCAGATATACTTGTGTGTGCTTAATCGTGTTCAGCTCTGTGACCCCATGGAATGTGGCCCATCAGGCTCTCTGTACATGGAATTTTTCAGACAAGAATACTACAGTGCGTTGCCATTTCTAACCCTAGGGGAATCTCCCCAACCCCAGGAATCAAATCCACATCTCTTACATCTCCTGCATTGGAAGGTAGATTTTTAACTACTGTACCACCTGGAAAGGCCCCATTCAGATATATTACAATTTTATCTCCATATCAGTGAATTCTGAAAACTACCAACAGAAATAGTTTTGTAAGGCTTTTGCATTATCCCATACATGTTTGAGACTGTACAAGAAACATAGTATTTTTTTTTCCTTATATCTTTATCCAAGTGTACTGGGCTGTCCCACACATACATATAGGCTTATAAAATCATTCTCCTAATCAGTGATGAAAATTAATAAAATGAATTAATACAACACTGTGAATTAATTACACTTCAATGAAAAAATAAATGAATAACAACAAAAAAGAAAAAGAGCAAAATCAAATCAACAATGAATACATCATCATCATCAACACTGGAACCAGGCAAACCACTGGTCCCACGTTTTCAGCATAAACCTGAAGGCATGTGTGTGAGTCGTGTCTGACTCTGTGCAACCCCATGGACTGTAGCCCTCCAGGCTTTTCTGTCCATGGAATTCTCTAGGCAAGAATACTGGAGTGGGCTGCCATTCCCTTTTCCAGAGGAACGTCCCAACCCAGGGATTGAATCCTGGTCTCCTGCCTCGCAGGCAGATTCTTTACCATTTGGGCTACAGGTAAGTCCCAGTACCACAAATGATCTCCTTGGAGCCAAAAGAAGATAGCAACACTGGTCATTAACTTAGCTTCCTGAGAAAGTGGTGCAGTGTAACCACAATTTGAGGAAGTGCTACAATGTGTCACCAGCATCTCTCAAGTGTAGGCTCCAGTGAGAAAATGAGTAAGGAAGTCCCAAGAAAGATAGGAAACCCCACTTGAATCAAGTCATCCCTCCTTCTATCCACAGCATTCAGGCCGTAGATCCTCAATCAGGAAACTCACTCCAGGCGCCATCAGTGAACTTGGGGACAATGAGCTTCGAGAACAGCCAGCTGGGCAAGGATGCAGTGCATGGTCCCTCTTCCGTAAGTCCCCAAGCCCAGAGCATCGCTCCCCCTCCCTTCTCACACACAGGAGGCCTATGCCCTCCAAATGGGAAAGAGCAAGGAAGGCAAAGATGACTCATGGACATGATTTCTCAGGTGGATAAATCAAGTGATAGAAATGATACGATAACACACACAAATGCCCCAAAGGCAACTGATAAAATTCAGCAGTCATTCCCAACTAAAATACTTTCCAAATTGTAATTGCTGCTACTTTCTTAACACTGAGAGTTGAAAGAAACCTCATTGAAAGGAAGATTGGGGAAAAAAAGAAAGATGAAGGTTCGAAGTGTTAGGCAATTCAGAATAAGAAAATGAAGTAAGTGGCAAATATGTTTTGGAGGTTGTTGGAAACACGTATCAAAAGGCATTTTACTAATCATTTCCATGTCTAAGATTTTACCCTCTGAGATAAGCCACCAGACATTGCACGTACATCTAAGGGCCTATCAAAATGGTAGATGAGACAGGTGCAAACACAGAACAAAAGCAACTGTAAAAGAATGTATGTGCGTGTGCCAGCTATGTGTGAACAGTAAGCAGCCATTAAAAATGCCACCCAATGCAAAGGAAACTGATGGTAACGGGGCGGAGTATATTTCAGTGACGGAAAAGCTCTGTATCTTGATTGTGGTAGTAGCTACACAACCATGTACATTAAACACCCTGATAAGATGTACATTTATAAATGAGTGAATTTCACTGTATATAAATTATAACTTTATAAAGCTGATTTTTAATTTTACTAATCATTTCCATGTCTAAGATTTTACCCTCTGAGATAAGCCACCAGACATTGCACGTACATCTAAGGGCCTATCAAAATGGTAGATGAGACAGGTGCAAACACAGAACAAAAGCAACTGTAAAAGAATGTATGTGCGTGTGCCAGCTATGTGTGAACAGTAAGCAGCCATTAAAAATGCCACCCAATGCAAAGGAAACTGATGGTAACGGGGCGGAGTATATTTCAGTGACGGAAAAGCTCTGTATCTTGATTGTGGTAGTAGCTACACAACCATGTACATTAAACACCCTGATAAGATGTACATTTATAAATGAGTGAATTTCACTGTATATAAATTATAACTTTATAAAGCTGATTTTTTAAAAGTAGTCTAGGTATAGATAGGGCTTCCCATTAGACTGACAAATGGAAAGTTGCACAGAAAATTCTGTAGATGCAAGCAAAGGGGAAGAATTGGAGTAATTAATGAAATCAACCTACTGTATTAGGTTTGGTTATAATAGAACCTACTCACTGCTGGAGCTTAACACATTGCCATTAATAAATAGTCTGTTGCTTCAAAATAAATGTCACCCAAACTACATAAGGATATAAATTAACGATTACTATACTTTAAGTAAAATAAACTGAATAACACTATGCTCTTTGTTCTGGTAAAAAAACAAAAACAAAAACAAAAACACCACATCCATCTACACACAGACACGCAGGAAAAAATGTGCCTAAATTTTTAACAGGTAGTAGTATAAAATTATAAGCAATTTCCAACCTTTATATTACATACATATTGTCCAATATTTATCTAGATAAACACATATTCCTCCTAAATTCTAAAGAAATAATAAATTTGAAGTGTTTTGGAAGTGTCCCAGTAGGGGACCTGTCCCAAGCTCAAGAGGCACACTAGAATCTGGTCAAGTGTCAATGAAAAGACTTCCTCCAAGTGACACAACTGATCCAAGGGCAAAAATCAGATTGTATTGAGGACCAAGTGCTTGGAAATTCTTGGTAAATCAGGAGGGAATCATTGGAAAACACACAAATACAGAATAACAGCTAGATCATGTTGCCAGCAAAGAAAGAATGTTACAGGTATCTTTCAAAAAGAGAGTGGGAAGCAGCCTGAATGTACAGCACCAGATAAATGGATAAAGAAGATGTGGTACATGTATTCAACGGAATATTACCTAGACATAAAAAAAAAATGAAACAATGCCATTTGAAGCAACATGGATGCAGCTAGAGATAATCATGTTCCACAAACTAAGTGAGACAAAAAGACAGACATCATATATCACTTATATGTGGAGCTAACAAAATAATACAAGTGAACTTATTCAGACAAAAGAAACAGACAGAAACAAATTTATGGCTACCAAAGGGGAAAGTGGAGGGAGGGATAAATCAGTGAGTTGGGAATAAAGTATACACACCACTAGAGATAATCAGCAACAAAGGAGTACGTCAAGGCTGTATATTGTCATCCTGTATATACATCAAGGCTATATATTGCCCCATATATTTAACTTCTATGCAGAGTACATCATGAGCAATGCTGAGCTGGATGAAGCACAAGTTGGAATCAAGATTGCTGGGAGAAATATCAGTAACCTCAGATATGCAGATGACACCACCATTATGGCAGAAAGTGAAGAAGAACGAAAGAGTCTTTTGATGACAGTGAAAGAGGAGAGTGAAAAAGTTGGCTTAAAGCTCAACATTCAGAAAACTTAGATCATGGCATCCGGTCCCATCACGTCATGGCAAATAGATGGGGAAACAACGGAAACAGTGACAGATTTTATTTTGGGCTTCAAAATCCCTGAAGACGGTAATTGAAGCCATGAAATTAAAAGACGCTTGCCTCTTGAAAGAAAAGTTATGACCAACCTAGACAGCATATTAAAAAGCAGAGACATTACTTTGCTAACAAAGGTCCATCTAGTCAAGGCTATGCTTTTTCCAGTAGTCATGTATGGATGTGAAATTGGACTATAAAGAAAGCTGAGCACCAAAGAACTGGTGCTTTGGAACTGCAGTGTTGAAGAAGACTCTTGAGAATCCCTTGGACTGCAAGGAGAGCCAATCAGCCCATCCTAAAGTAAATCAGTCCTGAATATTCATTGAAAGGACTGATGCTGAAGCTGAAACTCTAATACTATGGCCACCTGATGCAAAGAACTGACTCATTTGAAAAGACCTTGATACTGGGAAAGATTGAAGGCAGGAGAAGAAGGATATGACAGAGGATGAGATGGTTGGATGGCATCACCAACTCAATGGACACAAGTTTTTGCAAGCTCCAAGAGCTGGTGATGGACAGGGAAGCCTGGCATGCTGCAGTCCATGGGGTCGCAAAGAGTCAGACACAACTGAGCAACTGAACTGAACTGAACTGCAGCATACAGAAAACATTACACTCGGTGATGGCCTATTCAGTTTTAAATGGGTGACTCTTATTGTATATATATATATGATAACTCTTTAAAGCTGATTTTTCAAAAGCAGTCTAGGTATAGATAAGGTGACAAGAAGAAAGTTGCATGGAAGATTATGTAGATGCAGGCAAAGGTGAAGAATTGGAGTAATTAACGAAATCAACCTACTGTATTAGGTTTGATTATAATAGAACCTACCCATTGCTAGAGCTGAAAAAATTAACATTACTAAAGAATCTGGCTTCAAAATAAGTGTCACCCAAACTACCTAAGGATATGAATTAATGATTACTACATTTTCAGTAAAATAAGCTGAATAACACTATGCCGTTTATACCAGTAAAAAAAAAAATCCACATCCATCTATGCATCAGTTCAGTTCAGTTGCTCAGTCATGTCCGACTCCTTGTGACCCCATGAATCACAGCACGCCAGGCCTTCTTGTCCATCACCAACTCCCAGAGTTCACTCAGGCTCACATCCATTGAGTCGTGATGCCATGTAGCCTTCTCATCCTCTGTCGTCCCCTTCTCCTCCTGCCCCCAATCCCTCCCAGCATCAGAGTCTTTTCCAACAAGTGCACTCTTTGCATGAGATGGCCAAAGTACTGGAGTTTCAGCTTAAGCATCATTCCTTCCAAAGAAATCCCAGGGTTAATCTCCTTCAGAATGGACTGGTTGGATCTCCTTGCAGTCCAAGGGACTCTCA
>SJYC01123970.1:0-40051 GCA_006408675.1 Madoqua kirkii | reverse complement strand
TTGCAATGGTGAATGGAATTGTTTCCTTAATTTCTTTTTCTATTTTCTCATTATTAGTGTATAGGAATGCAAGGAATTTCTGGGTGTTGATTTTATATTCTGCCACTTTACTATATTCATTGATTAGCTCTAGTAGTTTTCTGGTCGAGTCTTTAGGATTTTCTATGTAGAGGATCATGTCATCTGCAAACAGTGAAAGTTTTACTTCTTCTTCTCCAATCTGGATTCCTTTTATTTCTTTTTCTGCTCTGATTGCTGTGGCCAAAACTTCCAGAACTATATTGAATAGTAGTGGTGAAAGTGGGTACCCTTGTCTTGTTCTTGACTTTAGGGGAAATGCTTTCAGTTTTTCACCACTGAAGATAATGTTTGCTGTGGGTTTGTCATATATAGCTTTTATTATGTTGAGGTACATTCCTTCTGTTCCTGCTTTCTGGAGAATTTTTATCATAAATGGATGTTGGATTTTGTCAAAGGCCTTCTCTGCATCTTTGAGATAATCATATGACCTTTATTTTTCAATTTATTAATGTGGTGAATTACATTGATTGATTTGCGGATATTGAAGAATCCTTGCATCTCTGGGACAAAGCCCACTTGGTCATGGTGTATGATCTTTTAAATGTGTTGTTGGATTCTGATTGCTAGGATTTTGTTAAGAATATTTGCCTCTATGTTCATCAGTGATATCGGCCTATAGTTTTCTTTTTTGGTGGCGTCCTTGTCAGGTTTTGGTATTAGGGTGATGGTGGCCTCAGAGAATGAGTTTGGTGCAGAATAATTCCTTCAGAGAAAGAGATTTGCAGAGAAACAGTGTGTAAAACAGATTAGTTGCTTGGATTGAAAGTTCTGGGAAGCCACGGTGATCTAGGGAATCTTGCTGTCCACAGAGAGTTGGAGGCCAGAAAGACCTGGAGTCTAAGCACACCACTCCACTAACTAGACCTTCCAAGCTTCAAAATTCCACCTTTAGAATGGAAAATGCTACCTATCTTGTTGAGTTGTTATGAGAACTAAATGAGATAACTGATGCACTCAGTGCAGTAAGTTGCAATAAAACATCACTGAACAGTATGACGGTAGAAAATGTTGGTACTCTGCCACTTCCTCTAGGATGTTCATCCACCATTTTAGTCCATGTCACCCACGACCTCCCCTTCATCAGCCTTTATGCTAACTGTGGGGAGAACCCAGGCCAGGACAGGTGAAGTGGCTAAAATGCACATCACCAACTCATTGCATTCCCATGGCCCTCACCTTGTGAGCAACTGATGGGTGCAGGAGTATTTCATTATCTTGCCCCCTTCAGGATCAAGCTAATGCCACCTCTGGAACTCACCCAAGAAGAGTACTCCCCTACTTGACATCTCACCTTTCCCTGTTTTGCTGCCCTACTCCCTAACAGACTTCACAGGTATGCCTCTGTAACAAATCATTCACACAGAAACTATCCTCTCAGGGCCTGCAATCCATCAAATAGAGGTCAACAAATGCTTATGAGAATGATATACAAGGTATTAGATCATAATCCCAATTTCAAACACCCAGCCCCATTATTACCTCCTCAATACGGTTTCTCTAATTCTGCCCCCAGAGGAGCCACGGGGCTGCCAAGGCACCATGAATGTGCATGCCTTCTTCATTTATGTCGTAACACCTTTCCCTATGAGGAACACCACTCATCCTTCAGGATCTAATTCAAATATCCAGTCCTCTGGGATACATCCTGAAATCCCAGAAGAAATATCTGCTCTGTGAGTATCCTTAAATTTTTTCATCTATATCTCTTATAAAATATGCCATACTGTATTATAAGAACAGTGAGCTGATTCTAAGTACTTTGTATTTCACCAGTTCCTCTCCAGCCATTCTCCACCATCACCCTAATCATGTACATGTCCAAAACCCTTTCCCCAAACCCTTAGGACCAGATGAGCTTTGGAACTCAAGACCTCCTAAGCTTTGAATATTATTACTGACCATGTGCCACACCTTACAGAACATTTTTGGTAGGTTCTGGGGTAGCATTCCCAAGCTGAATATAGTGTCATTTCATCCATGAGAGAAATGCATATTCACACAAAATGAGATAAATAAAAAATTCATATAGCCTCACATCCATTTGGGTTAAGTTTTGTCACTAAATGAATTCAGCCTTTTTTGAGTTTTTTGAGTTGCAAATTTATAAATAAAAGGTTGTAGACTTTTAATAGAAGTTCAATATGTGTTTATTGAACTGGACTCCAGAAAACATCCTCTCATTGTGGTTTAATTTTTTTTTCTTTTGCTTAAAACTATTAAGATTAGCTTTTTCAAAGTCCCTAGATATAGTTGCTTTTTACAGAAGCCAAGATGAATTATCTAAATCACCAGATTTCCTTTCCCAGTTCCTGGAGAAATAGATTATATTATTTTGCTCCTAATCTGAATGTCAGACCATGTAAAGTCAGGTCTTCTATTATATATAGATATATAAAAATTGCAGATCCTGGAATACTACTAATTTGACTACCAAATCTGAGGCTAGCAAATCACTTAAATACAGTTTTCCTTGGTTTGTACTTGGCTATTAATAATATCACAGACATGAAAACCAAATCCCCCCAAAAGGTGTAATACTATTTGAAGACTGGAAGCATCTTAAAGGGTACCCTTTAACCTTTCACTTTATAGATGGTGAAACCAAGGCTCAGAGATGTTAAGTGACTTTCTTAGGTTCACACAGTAGGTTAGTAGCAAAACTGAAGATAGAATCAAGATCTCTGGGATGAGATTTTTTTACCTCCATGCTATCTTGCCTTAATAAGAGTACTTCTAACCCTGATCCTTTAAGCCTGCTATTCTAAAGGCTCAGCTATCCCATTCTGTTCTCTAAGTAACTGTATTGCATGGTGCCCTTCCTGATTCTGCATACCAAGACTATTGTTTGAAAATGGTGATAGCATCAGCTTCCACTTTGCCGAGTCTACCTAATATGTAAGGTGTGCACTCAGAGCCCAAAAAAAAGGAAGATAAAAATGGGAGATAATATTAGTAAAAGTAATTATGGTTCTAACAAACATACATTAAAAGCTTAAAAAGATATTTTTAATATTCTTATATTTTTTAAAAGCTATATTTATAGTAAATTAAAATGTATTAGGCTTATTCATCAAATTCTCAATATAAAATGATTCCAGAGTTCAAGACCTTGATGACTGCTTTATTGAAATACCGTCACTCATTTAAATGCTACACACGTTTTAATTTGCTGGCTCTGTAGTGTCACTTAAACAGGGATTTTGAATTAAATTCTAATCATGGAATTTAAACATGAAAATATCAGTTCAAGGAAATAGCTATTTGTAATGTGTACAACATGATGCTTGAACATGATCTTAAATATTATTACCTTATGTAAAGAGGTACAAGTAATTCCCTCAAGCATCCGGTAGCATGAAACTTCAGAAAGAGGTAGAAATTTTTAGCTAAGTTTCATCTATAGAAAAAACTTAACTTGAATGAAGAAAAAAAAAGGACTCTGCATCTCTGTCCCCTTTCACATCACATATCTAGAGAAGATTTCCATCTCCACTAGCTACCGTCTTCCTTTCTACTTCAAGAAAAGTGAAGAGAAAAAGATAGACTACAAAAGCGTACTTGTGGGTCCACGCCTGCCCAAAGAATTTGAATACAGAGGAGATGTGAAAATACAGAAATGAAGACTTTAAAACATCCAACTTAGGCCACTTGAGCTACAAAAGAAAATCTAAAATATTCTCCCATTAGTTCTTTCCTTTAGAAGGAAGCACTGCTTCTCTTCAGTGAAACATGTGAACCCCTCCAACATGTCAAAGTTACTTTTGATTGGAAGTAAAATCAACAATTAGCCATCCTGAGGCACCTGGTTAAAATATCCTATCACCAAACCACTGATGACAGGCTTAGTACCTCTCAGAACTAATGAAGCAGAGCTACAAATGGATATCATACATACATTTGAAAGAAAATCCTACAAGAAGTGAGACCTGCGCCACTGAGCCTCATTTGGGTTAATTAAGACAAAATTTCCCAACCAATATATTTAGAACAGTCTAGTCATTGAGTACTCTTAATTAATTCCACCACCACCTAGGTTTCTATTCATTTGAAAGTGTAATATCTCTTTGAAATGTCTGCCCAAAAGTAAGATATTTTATCTAAGTTTTTGTCTTCAAAATGGCCAGTGGTACACAACCCATGGCTGTAAATGACTGTCTACTCACTCGCATGTGCACATATACACTTCTGGCACTTCTATAATCACTGTGTGAAGGGATTTATTCTATTGATTATAAGAATAAGCAGTGCAAGGTGAGATGTACCTTCAAGTGTTAGGTGGGCAAAAGATAATGTGAAGGGAATATCTGAATAAAATCAAATGCAAGGATTTTTGTATTGTTTTTACACTCCCTTATCTTTACTACCTAGGAAAGTACCCAGGACACACTAGGCACTACATAAAAACTTATTTATTCATTTAACTGCATCAGGTCTTACTTGTGACACAGGATCTTATCATGCGGCATCTTTTGTTGCAGTGCACAGACTCTCTAGTTGTGGCTCATGGGTTCCGTAGTTCATGGGCTCAGTACATGTAGTGCATGGGTTTACTTGCTCCATAGCACATGGGATGTTAGTTCCCTGACCAGGGATCAAACCTGTGTCCCCCACATTGTAAGATAGAATCTTAACCACTGGGCTCCCAGAGAAGTTCCTGTAATAAAATTTATTGAATGAAAAAAAAAACATTGAATGAATAACTGTCTTATGTTTTGGTTCACACATTTGCCACACAGTCCCAAGAATTGCCTTTGAAACTCTATTAACTTCTCTTCAGGTCACATCCCACAGGATGGTCCCAGGGAGCACCCATCTCCAAATTACCTCTAGCATCATCTCAACATGAAACATCTCCTGACCCAAAATAAGCATGGCCCTCAGGATACTTTTCAGGTTTTCACAAAAGCATCTCCCATTTCAATCAGGATGCTACTGTCAACTGAAAAAAATACACTCAATCTAAAAGTTGAGAGTTGGGTTTATTAGTGGGAATCAAAGACTCGGAGCCCAGGAGAGCTGTCTCCAAAGTAGAGGCGGGGGCGGGGGGTGAGGGGGGTAGGAGCCAGGCTATATACAAGTTTGCAGCAAGGGGCAGGTAATCTGAATATTAAAAGAATACTGTTAATTAAGGAAGCCAGGGGCGACAGAGGATAAGATGGCTGGATGGCATCACTGTCTCAATGGGCGTGAGTCTGAGTGAACCCCGGGAGTTGGTGATGGAGAGGGAGGCCTGGCGTGCTGCGATTCCCAGGGTCACAAAGAGTCAAACACAAGTGAGTGACTGAACTGAACTGAACTGATTCTTTCTCTTTCTCTCTCACATGAAGAGATTTTGCACTTTCCTATGTATGGCATTTTCTATGCAAGCATCTGGGCTTACTGAAATTATTTCTTTCATATGAATCTCAGCTATCTGGGGCCAACTTCTGCTTTTTGATTGTTCACATCCTAATTCCTCATTTACTGTAAGGGATGGTGGATGTGGCAGATGACTGCCTCTTGCTCTTCTCACATAAAGTGCTTTTTAGCACTTACTCAGGAAGAAGCTGCTGACTGTTTGCCAAATAGCTGGTATTGGTTTGCCTGGGCTCAGGAATCTGCATCTGGGAGGCTAAAATCCCAGATGGGGCTGTGACATGATTGTCTGCTGGTAGAGCAGGAAACGTTTCACTTCACAGAAATTTCCATTTCACACTACTTAGAAGTCACTATTTTATACCCATGTGAACAATTGAGATTTTATGTGTAGCATCCTGGGTTCAATTAGGAGATAGAAACCACAAAGTGAGTTAAACAGAGGAAGATTAACACAGAGTAAAAGCCACGATAAAAGGTAAAATATAGTAAAACTTAACGTGATGCAACATGGTTGAGAGAGAATACCCAAAGAAGAACAAACTTGGGCATGGGTTCCCCTTACCAAGGCTGGGGATCGAACCCCAGGGGAAAAGATACATTTCAGTCCAAAGTGTTGGGGGAGTGTGTAATTTCCTCAGTTGTGTCTCACCGCAGCAAAGATTTCAAACGGTGGACCAGTGATACAGCTCAGTTTCAACTCAGTTTTATCAGCAAGCAAAGCCTCAAAGTGTCACTCCAAAGGGAGAGAGCCTCAATCCGTCTTGGCTTTATCTTTTTATATATTTTGTCTCCTCTCTCCCGAGCCTGCCCTATGCAAATTAGCTAGCCAAGAAGGGGACGTGTTTGTTTCACCTGAATTTCTCACTCTTGTCCACGGACTTTCTTTTGTTCCATTTTCACGGGATTTTCCCTTTCTTTGTCTTTTAGCCACCAACATTTTGGAACCTTTTTTCCTATTCTAACTACCTAACATTCCCCCCTCAAGAGATGGGAAGCCCAAATCTTTGGGAACAGGGCCGTCGAGGCATCTCTGGCTACTTCCTGATGTGTTGGGCTTGGGAAGGGCATTGGGCCTCCCCTTCTTGCTAGTCTCAAGCCTCAGAGTCCTTATAGCAGAGTTCCTCTAAGGGTGAGTGATGTTTTCCATGGTCGGGTGTGGCTTTATATATCCTCTTTGAACCGGCACTACATGTTGTAGCTTGTTGCCCTGGGCAGAGACAAATCGGGGTAGACAATTGATAATACATGGGGCAATCATAAGTAGCATAAATATGATAATAACAGGGATTAGTAGGGGCATTAGCCAACTCCAAATTCCCCTTCACCAGGAGAAGGACCCCCCCCAAAGAGAGGTTAAAGCCACCCCAATAACTCTCCAGCTCGTTCTTTGAGATCCCAAAGGATCTGAATGTTTTTCTTGAGGACTGTGAGACTTTCTTTAACTTGGCTGGAGGTATTTACCCAGAAATAACACATCTCATTCAAGATGTCTCAAGTCCGTACTTGTTCAGGGATCAGGAACTCTATCTCCTGTCTATTTTGGAGTACAACCCCTGGCAAGCTGTGTTGGCTCTTTATAACTATCCTGAGACTCATCCCCAGAACCTTACTTTTGGGGTGTTCATTAGAATGACACTCATTCACAGTTTTGAATAGTTACCTGAGAACCCCCAGTGCGCACAGGCATATTGAGCATCCTCTTCTGCTTTCTTCCACGCCTTGACATGTGTGTAGTGTGTCCAGGAGTCATGCCCTGGTACCTTGACTGCTGTGGAGGTAGAAAGTATTACAGGGTAGGGGCCCTTCCATATGGGCTGAAGTTGACCCTTTGGGGACACATCTTTCCAGACTTTAATTAGAACTTGAGTCCCTGGAGCATATAGTGGTGGTCCTTTAGAATCTTTTGGGTCCTGGTTGACACTCCACAAGTGTATATCCTGTTAGAATTGCCCAGTGGCCATGGTATAAGACCAGAAGGTCTGAGCCTCTGGATCCAGGAAGAGGTCACTGACATAAACAAAAGGTCTCCCACATAGCATCTCATAAGAACTAAGACCAACCCATTCCTTAGGAGCAATACGGGTGCAGAAGGGAGCTGTTGGAAAAGCCTCCTTCCATCCGAGGGAGGTCTCCTGGGTTATCTTTTTAATCACTGGTTTTAAGAATTGGTTGGCTCTTTCTAGTTTTCCTGAAGACTGAGGTCTCCAGGCACAATGGGGATAATAAGGAATGTCCAATGCTTTAGAGAACCCTTGGGTGACCTTAGAAGTAAATGATGTCCCATTGTCACTTTGTAATGACCTGGGCAGACCAAATCTCAGAATGATTCCATGGAGCAGTTTTTTTTAGCACCTCCTCAGCCTTCTCAGTCCAGATGGGAAAGACCTCAGTCCATCCTGTGAACGTAACTATCAAGACTAGCAGGTATTAATATCCTTGAGAAATTGGCATCTGGGTGAGGTCCATCTGCCAGTCCTCTCCTGGTAGGTCCCATGCACTGGGGTCTTCAAGCTCTCTTGGGGGTTGTTTAATTGGCAAGTGGGACAAAAGGAGACCACTTGCTTTATAGTCATTTGGAGGCCTGTTCCAGTGAAGGACCTTTCTAGTAATCTTTGGAGGGCCTTCTCCTCTAAATGAGTAGTGCATGTAAGGAGTTAACCAACTTCAACTGGAGGGTCCCAGCCAAAAAAATGAGTCCCTCCTCTTGGAACCACCCCACATGATCTTAAAAGCCCTCACTCTTAGCTTCAAGAGTTTCACCTTCAGTATATGAAGGAGTTTCTGGCAAATTAGTCTGTGGAACTAAGGTGGCAACCCCTGTTAGGTCATTGTTCTGTAATGCTGCTCTCTCAGCTGCCTGATCAGCTGCTTGGTTCCCTCATGCCACTTCCATGCTCCCTTTTTAGTGTCCTTTACAATGGGAGACTGATACCTCAGTGGGCAGATGAACTACCTCCAAGAGCCTAAGGATTTGATCACCATACTTGATTAGGGAACCTCAAGTGGTCAAGTGGCCTCTTTCTTTCCAAATAGAAGCATGTGCATATAGCACCAGAAAGGCATATTTGGAGTCAGTGTAAATAGGTACTCTTTTTCCTTTTCTCAGCTCTAAAGCTCGAGTCAGGGCTAGGAGCTCAGCCAACTGGGCTGAAGTAGCTGGTGGCAAAGATTTAGCCTCTGTGGTCTTGAAATTGGAGACTACTGCATATCTAGTTCTTCTTTTTCCATGCAAGACAAATCTGCTTCCATCAGTGTACCAGATTTCCTCAGGATTGGTCAGAGGATCTTCTGACAGTCCCTCAGGGTTTTGTCCAGTGGTCCAAAGTTTCTAGGCAAGAGAAATGGGGAGAGAGCTCTGGGGGGGAGGCAGGAGGGTAGCTGGATTAAAAAAAAAAAACTCACAAAGGGGATAAAGTCAGGCTTGAATTTTCCATCAGCACTACTTGATATCTGAGGATCCTTTGATGAGACATCGATAAAGGGCCTCTATGATTCAGGAGTTGTTTCACTTGGTGGCTAGTAAAAATAGTTTGCCACCAAGAAAGAGTTTTAAAGCATCTTCTTTCAGGACTGCAATAGCTGCAAGATTTCAAAGGCAGAGAAATATCTCTTACGAATAAGGGAGTAGGATACTCAGGCACCAGAAGAAACTGGCAGGGAAATATTTGTCCATCGCAGCAACAAAGAAGGGCTCAGGTGAATCTTTTTGTAATTGTTTTTCCTATAGCACCCCAAATGCCACAGGTTTGGGAGGAGAAGGCTCCAGAGTAGGAAGCCAGGACAGAGTAGGTAGCCCCTGTGTCAGCTAAGAAGTTCTCAGACCTACCTGCCACATCCAGTGCCACGTGATGGTTATCTGTGACAGGTGGGCTGGCTAGAGCTGCCACTTCAGTCCTGTTGAACCATCATGAGGAAAAGCTTGGTACTTGACCTTGAGGCTTTTGGGTCCCCAGGGCAGAGCACTGCCCAATGTCCCAGTTGATGGCATTTATAGCAAACCATTTTAGGAGATTTGCCATGGTTTGGACTCTCTTTGGACCAATGTCTTGTCTATCTACAGATTAGGCATTTGCCTGGTGCTTTGTCCTTCAAGAACTCAGGGTTTGCCATAGGTTTCATTGAATGGGCATGCCTTCTTTCCTTCTCTCCCTTTCCTGGGTCTTGGCCTCCCTCTCCTGTTCTGCTATATAAGGCATTGGTGGCTGTCTGGACCATCTCATCTAAAGGGGCAGCAGAATCCTGCTGCTGTGGCTGTTGTAACTTTATCCTGATGTCTGATGCACATTAGGACAGGAATTTGTCCTTTAAAATCACCTGACCATCGTAAGAGTCTAAGTACAGATTGGTAAACTTTTGGAGGGCCTCTTTTAGCCTTTCTAGAAAGGCAATGGGGTTCTTGTTGGGCTCTGAGTTGTTGCTGAGACCAGGCACAGTTGTACAAGTAAGGTTTCCTTCAGGGGTGGACTTCCCTAGGGGTGAGTCTTTCTGAAGCTTATCTTAGCTAGTACTGTTGCAACCTGAGAGCCGGGCATCCCTGGGTCAGGATGCAGATCCCCAGGCAAGTTGAGGGATGACAACCTCCTCAAGATCAAATCCCAGGCAGGTTGAGGCATGTCAGGCTTCCGAGAATTGGGTCCCTGGGCAGGACAAAGCATGTTGACCTCCTGGGACCCCTGGACTGGCAGATCCCCAAGCAGGTTGAGGTGTGACAGCCTCCTGAGGACAAGATCCCTAGGCAGGTCAAGGCAGGTTGACCTCCTGGGACCCGCAGGCTGGAGTTCAGCATCCCCAAGGTCTCCAGCATGACTAGTGCTGGGTAGGATTAAAGGGTTGTAATCTTAGCTCATTGCCGGTTAGTCCACTACAGATGGAGTAGATACCATGATATAAAGCAACCCAAGCCTGTCTCTGAGACTGGGAACCTGGTGAAATGGCCATAAGCCTTATCCTGTTATTGCTCTGAGGGAATGTAAGTCACTGATTTCCTTCCTTAGTCCTCCATAAGAGCAGTTTAGGTGTTTCCAATGGTAAATATTTTATTGTCATAGACCCTCTTTAGGTAATAACAGAAGTAATGACAAAGGAGTGGGTTATCTGGTCCTGTTAGGGGCATTCAGTTCAGTTCAGTTCAGTCGCTCAGTTGTGTCTGACTCTTTGCAATCCCATGAATCACAGTACTCCAGGCCTCCCTGTTCATCACCATCCCTCAGAGTTCACTTAGACTCACGTCCATCGAGTCCGTGATGCCATCCAGCCATCTCATCCTTGGTTGTCCTCTTCTCCTCCTGCCCTCAATCCCTCTCAGTATCACAGTCTTTTCCAATGAGTCAGCTCTTCTCATGAGGTGGCCAAAGGACTGGAGTTTCAGCTTTAGCATCTTTCCTTCCAAAGAAATCCCAGGGCTTATCTCCTTCAGAATGGACTGGTTGGATCTTCTTGCAGTCCAAGGGACTCTCAAGAGTCTTCTCCAACACCACAGTTCAAAAGCATCAATTCTTCAGCATTCAGCCTTCTTCATAGTCCAACTCTCACATCCATACATGACCACAGGAAAAACCATAGCCTTGACTAGATGGACCTTAATCAGCAAAGTAATGTCTCTGCTTTTGTATATATGAGTATTTTAATAATAAGCTGGGTAGAGTGATGTTGCCTATGAAGAGGGCAGGGTCCTGATTGTAGGAGTTAATAAATGGCTTAAGGACAAAATGATAAGAGGCAACAGACCAGATATTCCATAAAAGTGGAGTGGAGATTTGATCCGGGGCTATGTTTGTAGCTTTAGGAGAAGGGTGGTAAGGGTTTGGGTTTAAACGGCCTGCAAGGCTAACTTCCAAAGTGGCAAACATTGCCCCTGGAAGCCCAGTTGCCCTTGAAGGGATGCCACCAACAGATGGACTTCTGGCAGGCATTGTGTGCCTGTCACCCACCCTAGCGGGTCCACTGAGAGGTGCTGTTGTCGCACATGCTGCAGGGAACATGGAAGATGAGGGCCTAAACCTCTAGAGGGATTGGGTATTATATATTATTCCACCCCTGCCCCCAAGGGCCAGCTACTTTCTGGTTGTCCCTCCAGAATATTGTAGAGGAAACACTGTGGGCCCGGATGGGGCTCAGGAAGAGAGCATGAAACAGAATGGAAGGGGGCAGGGTGCAACTTTTGAAAGAATAACATAGCCCAAGGGCATATCATAAACTGATTAAAATCACATGGGTCCAAGATGGCAGACAAGCCAAATTCAGCTAAACCTTGATCCTCAGTCTGCAAGCTAAACGATACACCCAGAGGAGCCATAACATTTCCAAGGCACTATCAAAAGACCAAGGAGTAGGTGGTTCCCCAATTGTTGGAATGATCCTCCCATTTATAAGCATATGAAATCACCCAGCTCACAAAAACTAACCACACATTTCATGGCTGCCACATTCACCCTCTGTGATGGCACACACTCTGTGCACTGTGCTTCTCTCCGAATCTGAACAAATCTACCTCTTGCTGATTGCTATGTCTCTGAATTCTTTCTGCAATGAGAAATCAAGAACCTGAACTTCATTAGGCCCTGAAACCAGGCACTGTAGATTTTGGCCAGGCTCAAGTACCAGTCGACACGACTATAGTGACTAAACACAGCACAGAGTCCCTGCCACGTGGGTTCGAGTCCCAATCTTAGGTAAATAGTTTCAAGCACAACTTTTGGAAATGGAAAGATGATGACCTGCGCAATACTTTGTAAGGAGTGGCAGAGACGGAGAGAGGAGCTGAAGGACAGGAGGAAAAAGCAGTGGTAAAAATGTGCCAAGGAACCTCTTTCATAACTTCCCAGAAAAACTGCTAAATTTCTGACCTCTGCCCACAGTTTTCATTGGCCTGATCCTCGGCATGAAGGAGGTTAAGGACAGATGAATCCTCACCCACTTGGGCAACAGCTACTAGGGCGCAGCAGATAGTGGAGCCTTCCAGACACACTGGGGAGTGGCCCCTGCCAGAGTCCCTCAGTTGCACCCACTGCCACTGTTTGCCTGTTTGCAGGGGGTTCGAGGAAATAAGAAATGAGAGATTGTAAAGGAATTAAGATTTCGTTAGCCATATGTCCTTCCAGACATAGGGGTGAGGACCTCTTACCTTAACCAGAAGTCTTCTGGACTCTGAGACTGAGCTGCATGGGCTTTTTGCCAAGTTTGTTTTTGCTATGCCCGTTTCCAGCATGCTGGGCTTCTCATCACGTCCACTGCACTGGGTTTCCTTCATGTTTGGCTTCCACCATGTGAGCTTTCACCAAGTTGGACTTCTGCACTTGCTCTCCGCCTTGCTGGGGCCGAGCTGAGGTTGTTCCAACCAGGTTAAATACAAATCACGGCACCAGATATGCTGGGGGAGTATGTCATTTCCTCAGTCTGTCTCACCACAGCAAAGATTTGAAATGGCGGACCAGTGTTACAGATCAGTTACAGTTCAGTTTTATTCAGCAAGCAAAGGATAGTACACCATTGAGGCACAAGGGCGTGCTGAACCCAAAGGGAGAGAGGCTCAGTCCTTCTTGGCTTCCTCTTTTTATCTATTTGTGTCCTCCCTCCTGAGCCTGCCCTATGCAAATTGGGCTAGCCAAGAAGGGGACATGTTTGTTTCCCTGCAGTTCTCACTCTGGTCCATGGATTTTCTTTTGTTCCATTTTTGCAGGCTTTTCCATTTCTCTGCCTTTTAGCCACCACCATTTTGGACTCCTTTTTCCTATTCTAATTACCTAACATTCCCCCCTCAAGAGATGGGAGGCCCAGTTCTTTGGGAATGGGGGTGTCAAGGTATCTCTGGCTACTTCCTGCTGAGCTGGGACTGCTGTAAGGTGGCTGAGGATTCTGGGCCCATGGCTGGGGCAGAATGCCACTAAATGTTTGCCTTCTGACACTACTGAGTCCACTCACCCCCTCCATATGTCACAATAGGAAACAGCAAGAGAGCCCCTCCTTTGCAGTGTCCATCCAGAGCTCTGTGAAGAGCCTGTGAAGAAGGCTGAGTGCGAAGAATTGATGCTTTTAAACTGTGGTGTTGGAGAAGACTCTTGAGAGTCCCTTGGACTTCAAGGAGATCCAACCAGTCCATTCTGAAGGAGATCAGCCCTGTGGGATTTCTTTGGAAGGAATGATGCTAAAGCTGAAACTCCACTACTTTGGCCACCTCATGCGAAGAGTTGACTCACTGGAAAAGACTCTGATGCTGGGAAGGATTAGGGGCAGGAGGAGAAGGGGACGACTGAGGATGAGATGGCTGGATGGCATCACGGACCCGATGGACATGAGTCTGAGTGAACTCTGGAAGATGGTGATGAACAGGGAGGCCTGGCATGCTGCAATTCATATGGTCGCAAAGAGTCAGACACGACTGAGCAACTGAACTGAACACTGTGAAGAAGAGATGCCTTATCACATGGCACATATGGAAGGGTAAATTTGGAGCTGAAAGGCAATAAATGAATAATGGTACTGATCAATTTGTCAAAAAATACCACTGTGTGCTTGTTTCCGTGCGTGGGCCAGTTGACATGTAGAAACACAGCTCCCACTTTTTGAACACAATGCAAACCCACAGAACTGTCTCTCAGAGTAGACGTCTCCCTAGAGGTTCTCTGAAGTGAACTCTCAAACTGGAGGCAGTGTGAAACTTATAGCCAAATCAGGTTTGGGAACAGATTTCTCCTGAAATATATCCAGACAGATCCCTAGAACAATCACCTGTGCTAAATAGCAACAAGACCTTTCCAAGTATAATGATTATAGTTGTCAGAGAGAATCAATCCATCTCCATTCACATGAATGTAACTCTATGCCCACCATGCAACTGTCAAGAAAACATTGTTTTTTGCTTTACTGTCTAAAATTACACAGTATTTCAGGGAAGGGAGGTGGGAGGGGGCTTTAACATGGGGAGATCGTCCACACCTGTGGCTGATTCATGTCAATGTATGGCAGAACCAATGCAGTGCTGTGAAATGGAATAAGCATTAAACAAAAAATAAAAATTAAAATAAATAAATAAATAAAATAAAATTACACAGTATTTCAATTGCTTGATTTTGTTTCTCACCAATTAAATTCTCACACATATCATACCAAACTATCAGTACTTGCTACATCCACTACAGTGAAAAGACCACCACTCTTTGTTGTGACCCTATGTCACATATCCTTTGGTTCTCAGGCATGTGGTAAGTATACATACCTCCAATGACAAAAAGCATTACAATCATTTAAGTATTAGCAATAAGAAAAAAACATTTCGGGTTGCTTTGTGACTGTAGAGACTGTGGGAGAATCTGGAAAGTGATAGTCATAAAACCTATTAAGGGGACCTCCCTGGAAGTCCAGTGGTTGAGACTTTGCCTTCCAATGCAGGGGGTACAGGCTTGATCCCTGGTCAGGGAGCTAAGACCCCACATGCTTTGTAGCCAAAGAAACAAAGCATAAAACAGAAACAATATTTTAACAAATTCAATAAAGACTTTAAAAAGGATCCACAGCAAACAAACAAACAAACAAACAAACAAAAAACAAACAAACTTTATTTTTTTTTGCATTTTCCAAAGAGTCCTTTTTTTTTTTTTAATTTTTATTTTTTGTTTAATGCTTATTCCATTTCACAGCACTGCATTGGTTCTGCCATACATTGACATGAATCAGCCACAGGTGTGGACGATCTCCCCATGTTAAAGCCCCCTCCCACCTCCCTTCCCTGCCCATCCCCCCGGTTCATCCCATACACCGGCCCCAAGCATCCTGTATCCTGTATTGAAAACAAAAAACCTGTTAAATATTGTTATCTGACATGACCTGAGAAAAGAACTCCAATAAAACTTATGGAAATGTTAGAGTATTTGTTAAGTCTTTCTCCCCCCAGAGTGAATAGCATCTTTAAAGAAAATAATTAGTTAATAAAAAGTAGGTTCCCATCTTGAATTTTCTGAACTAATCCTGATTATAGCAATCTTCCTCAAGTATCCCCTTAGTATATTCTTAAATGTATTTGTTTTAAAATAATTTTCATCTAGATTAGCCACGCATGATTTGTGGAGGAACATTTGAATTCCTCTTGAAAAGAGATTTGATAAATTGCTTTTTACTGCCTAGGGAAGGTATGAAAAAACTTGGTGAAAGTTAATAAATAAACACGGTGAAAGTTAAATTATAGTCTCAGTTTGTAAATTTTTGAAAGGCACTCTAGTGGTAGAAAATGAAGAGGAACCAAAGACTCTCTTGATAAAGATGAAAGAGGAGAGTGAGGAGAGTGAAAAAACTGGCTTAACACTCAACATTCAAAACACTAAGATTGTGGCATCCAGTCTCATTGCTTCATGGCAAATAGAGGGGGGAAAAAATGGAAACAGTGACAGACTTTATTCCTGGGCTCCAAAATCACTGGGGATGATGACTGCAGCCTTGAAATTAAAAGATGCTTTCTACTTGGAAGAAAAGGTATGACAAACATAGACAATAAATTAAAAATTAGAGACATCCTTTTGCCAACAAAGCTCCATATAGTCAAAGTTATAGTTTTTCAGTAGTCATGTATAGATGTAAGAGTTGGACCATAAAGAAGGCTGAGTGCCAAAAAATTGATGCTTTTGAATTGTGGTGTTGGAGAAGACTCTTGAGAGTCCCTTGGACAACAAGGAGATCAAACCAGTCAATCCTAAAGGAGATTAGTCCTGAATATTCATTGGAAGGACTGATGCTGAAACTGAAGCTCCAATACTTTGGCCACCTGATGTGAACTGCTGACTCACTGAAAGACTCAGATGCTAGGAAAGACTGAGGGTAGGAGGAGAAGGGGGCAACAAAGGATGAGATGGTTGGATGGCATCACTGACTCAGTGGACATGAGTTTGAGCAAACTCTGGGAGATAGTGAAGGACAGGGAAGCCTGGCGTGTTGCAGTCCATGGGATCTCAAAGAGTCGGATATGACTGAGTGATGAACAACAACAGATTTATTAAGCAGTTGCTAGAACTTCCTTTTCCTTACAGCCCCAAGAACCCTTCCTTGTATAAATACCTGCAACTAGCAACAATTAATGAAGCACCAAATGCAAAGAACATATGTTTTGTTTTGTTACGCCAGACATTAAGTTTAAACTCTCCAGTGATGTAGCTGGAAAACAGAATGTTGTGTAGAGGCTTAATTTACAGGTATATATGCTCATTTCTCCTATTGAAACTCCAGTCTCTTTTTAATAAAGAGACAAAAAGCAGCTGCACTTATTTGACTTCTGTCTATCACGTGATTTATGACTAGAAACAGTGAATGTACATTACTTAAAAATCACATCTTCTTCGGACTTACTCTAAGACTCAAATAAGACAGCTCTTCACAAATACCTGTTCTATGGGCAGTGCTCATAGGAGAAAATAAATTCCACTCCAGTTGTGGTGATACTAAACTGTCAGAATTAATGATAGCATACTTTTAATGAGCATTTATTATGGAATAAATAAAAATAATTATATAGATATCCCTTTATCAGTCTTCAAGAAACCTTCTGTTGAATAACATAGTTTTTAAGTCAATGGCTTAACATGTTGATTTTATTTATTTTACTGGATATGTGCTTCCATGTGAATAATCCAGTTTTATATTATCTTAAATTTTTAACAGAAATTTTAATTGAAAAAAAAGGGTGAATTTTAGAAAGGTGTATTTTTGTATGTGTGCTATCTTGTTATGGGCTTCCCAGGCAGCTCAGTGCTAAAGAATCCACCTGCCAATGAAGGAGACATGGGAGATGTGGGTTCGATCCCTGGGTGGGGAAGATCCTATGGAGGAGGAAATTGCAACCCATTCCAGTGTTCTTGCCTGAAAAATTCCATGGACAGAGGAGACTAGCATGACTAAGCATGCACACACATCTTGATATATTTCACATATTTATATAAAATGGTAACACAGTGCCTTTTGCCATATATATATATATATATATATATGTATGTATGTATATCTCCTGTATTCCCGTCATGATGCTGAGAACAAGAACTCTGTACTTGCCTTACATGGTGCTAACACAGAGAATTTGAGACTTTCATATAAAGAATTGTTGATTTTTTTATCCCATTCATAAAGATTTAGAAGACAAAAAATTGGACCAAAACTGGTAAAAAGAACATTAAGAATGACTAGAAATGTTTCAGTTGATACCTCCTACAGCTAAAGTGCCCACAGCCCTGCTATCACTCCACATTTCCTTAATAAGAAAAAGTGTTCTGTGAATGCATACGCCAGAGTCATGGTGCAAACAAGAAGCAGGATTCCAGGTGGTCCTTTGTTTTCCAATAAATGAAGGCTGAGGCCCTCTTGCTGCCAACGCTTTGCCTCAAACAGCTTTGGCAGCACCAAGCACTGTCCCAGAGGCATCCTGGAGTGTCTGATCCGGACAGCAGGAGCAGAACCAGAAGACCCCAGAGGCTACCAAGAAGGCTAGCCCATCCACCATGCTCCATCCCAACCCCCTCCTTCCTCTCTGAAAGTCAGGGCTGCACTGAGCTCCGCTGGACACAACCCCGAGCACTCGTGCCAGAGCTAATACAGGTCCCTCAGCAGCACAGCTCTGGGATCATCCTCAGATGACCAGCACAGGTTCCTTCTCCACTCCCAAACCCTGAAGATCTGTAAGAAACTCAGTGCAAGCAAAGGGAGACTTTCCTTGAGGGAGATGGTACTCCATTCCCACAATGCATCTGTCCACCGACGCTGCAGCCAAACATCAGCAGGGCTGGGGAGTCTTTCACGGTCACCGACTGCCCAGGAGCGGGGAGGCTCTGAGGTGCCTTTCCATCTTGGCTGGGGAACACACCAGAGCTTTTCTTTCTTGGCTTACTTTTAAGCACCTAAATGTGGTTCAGTAAGCACCAGACCTGAAGCCGGGCGCCAGGTTACAGTGCCTCCCCAAAGGCCTTCTTCCTGTGCGTGGGGAAGTGAAGGGTGAGGCTGAGCTGTCGGGTTTGTGTCGATTCCACTGCCGCTGGAGGCATCGGCCTGTCTCGCGCAGCCCTGCGACCTTCCCCTGGCTGCCAGACTCTTTCTGTCACAGAAGTTTGAAGCACACAGCCACCTAAGGCCGAGTCTCAAGAGACGTAGAGAAATGCCAATTTACATTTCAAAGGCATTTTTATCTGTTTCAGGGAGACATATCATCTGTTCATTAAACATCCACCTACCACCAGCTCTGGCGCAGAATGGACCTTGATCCACCTCTCACAGATTTCTGGAGTTTTAAACCCCTCCCCTAATCTCAGGCTGGTTCACATCTAACTGCTAAGCTTTTTAGCTGAGTATTCAGAAGCAATCACCACTTCATTTGATCATTTAAATAGATGAATGTATTTTTCCTCTTGATGCCTTTAATCTTTTCCTTATTAACAAAAAAGGCCTTAGGTCAGAAAGGAAGCAGCGAAATGAAGGGAATTACTAATCTCTTTGGAAAAAAGCTCTGTACAAACATAAGGCGTTATTGCATCTGACCCTTCTAAAACTAAGCTTCTTGCCCTTTACAAAACTTTCACCTGTGTTAGGGCGTTATAAACCATTGAAAACACCCATATTTGTGTCTTCCTAAGTACTTCCTACATATCTCTTTAGTATTATAAGACTTTATAGTGGAGTGGAAACAGATTGAAAGTGAAAGCCGCTCAGTGTGTCCAACCCATGGACGTATAGTCCATGGAATTCTCCAGGCCAGAATACTGGAGTGGGTAGCCTTTCCCTTCTCCAGGGAATCTTCCCAACCCAGAGATTGAACCCAAAGGAAACATTACCTGGGCTCATATGCCAGCTCTGTTAATTTCTAGATGTCTTAACCTTTCTGTGCCTCAGTCTGCTTATCTGTAAAATGGTCAAATAATAGTGCTTTTTCTAATAACACTGTTTACAGAATGAGCTTAATATATGTAAAGTATTAGAACAATCACTGGTGCAGGTTTGGGTTCTATAATGTCAGCTATAATTTCATGAAATAATCTGTCTAAAATGATACACCTTAAAAGTTTTTAATGAGGTTGAACTCTGAATTTTTTAAACTGACCAGGTACACTTGCCAAAAGTGAAGCAAGCCAAATACTGAGATGCCAAGGACTGTAGCAAAGAAAAAGGTTTGTTCAGACATCAGCCAAGTGAGGAGATGGTAGACCAAGTCTCAGCATCCCTAAAAGCTTAAGGATTAGAATATTTATAAAATAAAAAAGCAAGTGGTCTGAGGCTGGAAGAAAGATGCTTGAAAGCAAGAAAAGGGTGAAGTAATGAGCATTCTGAATGGTGTAGCTGACTTACATGCATCTTCATGTTCAGAAAACGGCAGCGTTAACATGAGTTGAGGCTGGAGTTTTTGGCCCTCTGAAGTCAAAAGGTCAGCCACTGGACACTTGCATGGGCCCAGGTGAACGGTCAGTGGTCTGACCAGTTAGACCAGTCTGACCGGTTTGGGCAAGACCAGCTCCATGTTTCAAAAAAACAAATTAATCAACAGTTTCTATAACATCTAGATGTCAGAAGTGTTATCTCTGGGAGATGGTTAAAGGAGTCTTGTGATATATTGTCTAAGCTACATGAAGCCAGGAGGGTATGAAATCTGCAAGCACAATTGAGGCGAGCTTGATTGGGGAGGGCAGGTTCCAGGATATTATTTATTAAGCAAGTTATGCTTTAAGGAATCTAACTGATGACTGCCCTCAGCTTCTCTCTCTTTAAAGTCATCCGCCATCGGATGTGTCTGCCTAGCAATATGCTCCGAGTCTGTCACCTTGAAGAAACACTTTAATACTTTCTTAAGTTTTCGTGTTTTAGCCTGTAGAATAGAAATAATCGTGACATTTCTCTCATAGGATTATTGTCCAGGAAATGAGGCAGACCTGTGTGGTGAGATTCTGAGGCCGAGAGAATAACGCCTGCTAAGTGAAGTCAGGTAACATGGAACAGACGCGGTGGCTCTGGGCAAGGCCACAGGATGAATGATCAGGTACACAGGGTCCAGCCTGGGGTCTCCAGAAGGCAGACACAGGAATGGCTGGGAAGTCAAAGTCAACATAGCTCAGAAAGGAACCAAATACAGGAGTAAAAATGATTAGCATGTTGGAGCTGGGAAAGGAAAATCAGAATGGTGTTGGTATTGTTGAGAGAGCTCTCTACAGCAGAGCTGGGAGCCCCTGAGGAAGTGACTCAGCCTGGATGGAGTCGGAACCTGTAACCACCTACTGTCTTAACACAGGCATCCAGAATATTTGCACAGTGTTCCAGAAACTCAAGATACTTATCAGTCCCTTACCCTAGATAACTGGGAACAGCCTGTCTCTTAAAGGCAGATATTTCTTTTTCCACATCAGTGTATAAGTGCTAAGTCACTTCAGTCACATCTCATTCTTCGCAACCCTATGGACTGTAGCTCTCCAGGCTCCTCTGTCCAGGGGATTTTCCCAGGCAAGAATACTGGAGTGGTTTGCCATACCCTCCTGCAGGGGATCGTCCCGACCCAGGGATTGAACCTGTATCTCTAAAGTCTCTTGCACTAGCAGGTGGGTTCTTTACCACTAGCACCACTTGCAAGACAACTTTAACAACTTTGCATTGCCTTTATAAGCTCAATTCTCTTCCCTGGAATTCTTTTTCTGGTTTGACCTGAGTCTGTGTTTCCTGAACTGCAGTTCCTTAGACCACAAACAAAGCTCTTTGTTCTTTGCAGTCTTTCCCAGGCAAGAATACTGGAGTGGTTTGCCATACCCTCCTGCAGGGGATCGTCCCGACCCAGGGATTGAACCTGTATCTCTAAAGTCTCTTGCACTAGCAGGTGGGTTCTTTACCACTAGCACCACTTGCAAGACAACTTTAACAACTTTGCATTGCCTTTATAAGCTCAATTCTCTTCCCTGGAATTCTTTTTCTGGTTTGACCTGAGTCTGTGTTTCCTGAACTGCATTTCCTTAGACCACAAACAAAGCTCTTTGTTCCTTGCAGTCTCAATACTGATCATTATTCAGCAGAGCAAGTAGGGAGATTTTCCTTTTTTTTTTTTTTTTGGTTCCCAAACCAAACTCCCTCCCACATATGCTTTCCCCTCATCTTTCCAATTATGTGAAATGTGTGACAGAAGGAATAGTTGAATGCTGGCTGAATTAGAGCCAGTCTCTCTAGGGAAGAGAGAAAGATTGAGACATTAGGGCTTCCCAGGGGGAGGGGGTAAAGGCAAGGTTTGGTTAGAGAGCAAGATATCAAGATGAACTGACACTCTTTTGTTTGCATTAATGACAACAACAACAAAAATTAGAAGTTGTTTTTTTTTTATGTAGTTTGAGCCAGTCTCTCTAGGGAAGAGAGAAAGATTGAGACATTAGGGCTTCCCAGGGGGAGGGGGTGAAGGCAAGGTTTGGTTAGAGAGCAAGATATCAAGATGAACTGACACTCTTTTGTTTGCATTAATGACAACAACAACAAAAATTAGAAGTTTTTTTTTTTTATGTAGTTGTATATATGTATATATTGGAAGGACTGACGCTGAAGCTGAAACTCCAATTCTTTGGCCAGCTGATACAAAGAACTGACTCATTGGAAAAGACCCTGATGCTGGGAAAGATTGAAGGCAGGAGGAGAAGGGGCTGACAGAGGAGGAGATGGTTGGATGGCATCACCAACTCGATGGACGTGAGTTTGAGCAAGCTCTGGGAGTTGGTGATGGACAGGGAAGCCTGGCGTGCAGCAGTCCATGGGGACGCAGAATCGACATGACTAAGCAACAGAACTGAACTAAACTGAGCACAAAATTAGTTAAGTTTCTACAGAACAACAGTGGGGCTGGCTGAAGACAGGCATTTATTCGGGATTCAAAAGTCAGGTTCAAAAAAGGGGGCTGCTCTGCCCTGGTCAGGAGAACTTCTGGCAGAAGTTTTCTGTTCCAGTGAATCTCTACCTCTCTTAACCTGGGGACCTTGCTAGAATAAAGATTCCTAGGGGGAACCCGAGAGTATATTTTTCAATGAGCTCTCAGGTGATGCCGCTGTCGCTGCTCAGAGGTTCACATTTTGTGGAAAGAGGTCTAGTCCTCAGAGAGAAAGGGTTTTGATGGTGGGTGACCAGGATCTGAGAGATTCTCATTTATTATTTCGCTGTATCTCTTTGGAGATCTCTAAATGTTGAAAGGGTTTGCCCAGGTTTGGTCTTTAGGGAGCGGGTAAATTATTCTCATTCTTTCAAGAAGCTGTGTGCTGGAAAATAAGATGTTTGGCTTCCCTGAAGACTTTCTGAGTAGGCTGCCCACTTAAGACCTAAGAGCACTTTAGGGTACTCTTCCAGGCATATTCGATCCCTGTGCCATCTTTCACAGGTCAGAGATGTCAGATCAGCCCCCGTGGTCTGATCAGCCACCATGTTGGAGCCAAAATACTCAGTTGTCACATAATGGGTGTGACTGGATAATCTCTTAGGACTCATTCTGCTCTAAAGTGACCTGATTCCAGGTTCTGGTTTCTCTTGTCAAAGTATGGGGGCGCTTATGTTTTAGTTACTGTTTGTTTTCATCAGATTCAATGAATACTGTGCTGTGCTGTGCTTAGTCGCTCAGTTGTGTCCAACTCTTTGCAACCCCGTGGGCTACAGCTTAGCAGGCTCCTCTGTCCATAGGGATTCTCCAGGCAAGAATACTGGGGTGGGTTGCCATGCCCTCCTCTTAATGCACACTACTCGGAAGCAAAGGGGAAACATCAGTACAACCTGCTCATCCAGTGGTGGAGGAAATGGTACCCCTTCTGAGATGTCGATGGTGGTAAGTAATTTAAGCAAAGTGTGTGGTTAACCCAGGAGAAAACAACCTCCTGAAAAATCTGTTTTAAAAATTTTTGCATAGGTAGGCATATGAATTCACCCATTTTCTATGGCACAGACATAAGTAGCGTTTCATTTTTACCGTGAATACTGGTGTAGGATCCTTTTGAACAAAAAAAGATATGTCTAAACAGCTTGTGCTCACCTCCACGTGTTCACTCTCCTCTTTTTCCAGTAACATCTTTTAATATCCCTCTAACAGACTAGGTAATTAAGTGGTTTTTTTACATTTATATTTTGTTTCCCGTCACCATACTGCCACCCCACAGGGGTGGGGGTCTTTTTATCTTGTTAACTGAAAAGCAAGAGAGTGTTTGGAAAAAAAACACACACTATATAGGAATAAAAACCCTAAACCATATTAAATCTTCTAAATCCAAACCTCCTGATTCTAGTCTCATGGGAAGAAAGAAAGAAAGATGAATAAGAAGAGGAAAATGAAGCATTTGTGAAAATAGATTAAATTTCTGCATTCTGCATGATATCTGCTGGATGATTTGAATTCTTCAGAGCTTTAGAATAAGCTTTACTAAGAAACAGTCACATTAACTAATGTCAATTGCTTCACTGGCAAGATATTTAGAATTCAAACAGAAGAAATGGCAATATTTGCAGCAAACAGTTTATTATAACTGATTTCTTGATAGAGGATCAAAGGCAGATGAGGGCAGACCTTTTGTGTGTGTGTGTGTATTAACTACAGTGTGTGCATATTAAGTCACTTCAGTTGTGTCTGACTCTTTGAGGCCCCATAGACTGTAGCTCACTGGGCTCCTCTGTCTAAGGGATTCTCCAGGCAAAATACTGAGTGGGTTTCCATGCCCTCCTCCAGGGGATCTTCTCAACTCAGGGGCTGAACCTGCATCACTTGAGTCTCCTGCATTGGGAGGAGGATTCTTTACTACTAATGACATCTGGGAAGCCCATATTAACTACAGACATCTGCTTTATTGTTTGGCAGCCTTTCTCCATCTCTGAAAACAAAAGGATTTCAATAGCCTCCCAAATAGTGACAAAGCAAAGTCCAGTGTCATGAGAGTCCACAAAGAGACAGTGGGGCAGGGAAAAATGGAAGTGAGCTCTGAGCCACGGAAGAAGCTCAGGAGGAAGTAAGGACTGCCACCTGCACCAGGAGAACGGAGCGGGACCGAGACATCTCTGTGGGCTTCCTCAGTCCACGAAACCTAAGTGTCAGTCTCCTCATCTCGGGACTGTTTCAGTTCCCACTACAAAGCCCTTCATTCAGTCATCTTCCATGCATTAGTGCCTTGGAACAATCCTCTTTCATGCAGAATTCATCAGTTTAGTTAGCTGAAGAAACATTCTTTTTACCACTACATTCATCTCCCAGTAATCCATTTAATAATTATTATAATGACCTCTTGAATTTATATAGTGCCTTTAGCACTACTGTCTCATCAGTCAGTTGCTATTTCTTTGATGGTTTTCCTCTTGATGCTTACATATAAAATGGAGAGATGGAGAGGACAGAACCCTTGAATTATAAATATTACTTTATAGGATCGTTTAGTCAAATACGGCGATGCCCAGAATACATTACTGCTGACTGTGTTGTGATTTATCGCCTATGTGCCAAACTGTTCATGAAATTCAGGCTCAGTAAGAGCCAGAAGCCTTTGAGAAGGGATAATCTGCTATAAACACAGTCCACCAAGAGAATACCGGGCACATTCTCCATGTAGCAGCCTGGCATGGAAGAAATAGTATTAACTTCAGAGTCAGAAAGACCAAAAGTGAAACTGAAATTCTGGCTCTGTCCTTACTAGCTTTGTGACCTTGAGCAAGTTTCTTAACTTCTTTAAAAGTAATTTTCTCTACAGAAAGTTGCAGTGCAGATTAAATTAGATAATATAAACAACCAGTGGGGAAGCAATAAAAAGTAGTTGGCATTTTTACTCTTCTCTAAATCTCAAAGTTATTAGCTTAACCAGCTTCTATGGTATATTATTATTAAGAAAAAGTGATTATTACTAATAAGCATTTATTGAGCATGAAATATGTGGTAAGTTGTTATTTGCACAAAAATAGAATATTTTTTGAGACAAGATATATTATTATTCCATCTTAGAAATACATGCAGTGTGTGCTCACTCACTCAGTAGTCGTGTCTGACTCTTTGTGGCCCCAACGACTGTAGCCCACCAGGATCCTCTGTCTATGAGATTTCCCAGGAAAGAATAGTGGAATGGGTTGCCATTTCCTACTCCAGAGGATCTTCCCAACCCAGGGCCTGAAACAGCATCTCTTTTATCTCCTGCATTGGGAGTGGGGCTCTTTACCACCAGCGCCACTAGGGAAACCCCATCTTAGAGTTAGTAGTAGTGTTGGGCACTCAGTCGTGCCCAACTCTTTGTGACCCCACGGACTGTAGCCCACCTGGCTCGTCTGTCCATGGGATTCTCCAGGCAAGAATACTGGAGTGGGTTGCCATTGCCTTCTCCAAGGGATTCCCAACCCAGGAATCAAACCCAGGTCTTGTGCACTGCAAGTGGATTCTTTACCACCTGAGCCACCATAAGTCCAGTATCCTAGAACTATGAAGACAATAAATCATAGTCTTTCAGAGTCCTGTCTTGAAGCCTCCAGAGGTTCCCCATTGCACTTAGAATCAAATACTAAAACTCAGATTTGCCAAGTCCAACAAGAGCTGGTCCTTTCCTCCCTCTGTGACTCACCTTGCACCATCCTCACACTTCATCAGTACCCGCACCCCATGTTTCCCAAACTCAACTAGCTTATTCCCTCTGGGTAGAGTTCCTGCACTGAGGTCCCCTCACCCCTGTCCCAATTCCCATTTTTCAAGGCTAGCTCATTGTCAGGAGTTCTCAAAGTAAATGCCATTTCCAGAGAGGCTTTTGTCAGCCAATCAATAGTAGCCACTGGATCATTCTCTGTGACATTACCTGATGGTATTTTTCTGTTCTTATTACTCTCTGATTATCACTCTAGTTCAGATGTGTATTCATTTGTTGTCTATACACACACACACATAAGCACACACATCAGTCCTGGGACCCTCAGGAACGTTGACAGGTGTGTTGATGTCTGTGTCTCCTGTTCTTAGAACACTTCCTGGCACCTGCTGGATGCTTATAAATACTGTTCACTGAAAGTAATAGTGAAAGTTGAAAGTTGCTCAGTCGTGTCTGACTCTTTGTGACCCTATGGACTATACAGTCCATGGAATTCTCCAGGCCAGAATACTGGAGTGGGTAGCCTTTCCCTTTTCCAGGGGATCTTCCCAACACAGGGATGAAACCCAGATCTGCCGCATTGCAGGTGAATGCTTTACTAGCTGAACCACCAGAGAAGCCCAAGAATACTGGAGTGGGTAGCCTGTCCCTTCTCCAGGGGATCTTCCTGACCCAGGAATTAAACCAGGGTCTCCTGCATTGCAGGCAGATTATTTTACCACCTGAGCTACCAGGGAAATCTGGCACCTACTGGATGCTCATAAATACTGTTGACTGAATGAAGGAATAAATGAACAAGTGACCTTACCACTTTGATATGCAGAGTCTTTCCTTGTGTCTAGGCAAAATTTAAATTTGGTCATTTCCTCTGGTTTACTTGTCTATAGACACAGAGAACAAACAATGCAACTCATGCATCAAACATCCTTTATTTGCTAAAACATAGTTAACTAGCTCACCTCTTAGGCTTTCAAATACAAAGTACCACAACAGCATAAACAGCCACCACTTTCTGCTCTCCTGTGACTCAATTCGTTGTAATACATTGATTTCTCTTACATCTTCTCTAGTCTTGGTTTACACAAAGGTACTTTTTAATCTTCAGCTGATGAGATGATTGGATGGCATCACCAACTCAGTGGATGTGAACTGAGGCAAACCCTGGGAGATAGTGAGGGATAGGGAGGCCTGGCATGCAGCCGTCCATAGGGCGGCAAAGAATCGTATATGGCTTAGCAACTGAACAACAACAGCAAACCCACCATGGACATTGCCAGTTGGCCACTCTACCCCCTGAGACCTGCACAGGGGTGACACTCAGCACTCACAGAGACCAGGACACCACCCCAGGCTCTCTGTACTGTTCCCGAACTTCTCAGCTTTAGGTGAAGAGAGTTCACAACCCTTTGGCAACATTGCTATAATGTTTCCTCTTGAGATAATATCTATTCTGTTGATTAGAATGAGAATTAAATGAGGTAATGAATGTAAGGTGCCTGTGGACACTAAAAATTGTACCTCATTTTGTATGTGCTTGAGAAGAGAATAATGTCAAGAAAGAGAAAAATATCAGAAATTTCTTAAAGTTGCAAAAAAACAGAGTTCTCCGGTAGACATAAATTTTCCCTGCCTAGAGTGCTGTAATAAATAATTAACCTTGGAGCTATTTGCTTCTAAGAGGAAATTCTGTTGGATAACAATAAATTATTGCTATAAGGAACAAAACAGAATATGTTCTGTATTTTTACAGGTATATGTTTTAGATTTTTTTCCAAAAACAATCCAGATGACTTACAAACAGACTATCTTAAATCCCCATATACCAGGAGCCCTTCAGAACATACTAGTGACTACAGATAAACTGCATAAGTCTTAAAGGCAAATAGGGTAGTAAAGAGGGCAAGACTGGGGTTATGTATGGACAGCAAGATTCTCTCCAGCAGAGCTGCTCAAAGTTACAGAGATTTTTTCTCAGAATCAATTAAAATGATCACAGGCTGTAGGGCTTTTCCCAGCATACAAAATTAATGACATCCAAGAGGCAGACAAGTAGAAAATAATTCAGAAATAAATCTCTCTTACTTTATTTCCATGTGCTCTCAGATAGAAGTTAATATAGGTCACCACGGAGATTAGACAATCGACATAAACCAGAGATAAAAGGACATTCAAGTGACACCTCCAAACAATTATCCAAACACTTGTTCTTAATTCAATTAAGTTAATGCTTTTTTAGCCTCTTCTGTATAAAACATTGGGCTTCCCTGGTGCCTCAGTAGTAAAGAACTCTTTATGACTCTTTGTGACTCTTTGGACTGTAGCCCACCAGGCTCTTCTGTCCATGGAACTTTCCAGACAAGAATACTGGAGTGGGTTGCCATTTCATACTCCAGGGCATATTTTTGACCTAGAGATGCAGATTCTTTACCACTGTACCACCTGGAAAGATGTTATATAAGATATTGGGCTTCCCAAGAGGTGCTAGTTGTAAAGAACCCACCTGCCAATGCAGGAGACATGAGAGACCAGAGTTTGACCCCTGGGTTGGAAAAATCACCTGGAAGATGACATGGCAACCCACTCCAGTATTCGTGCCTGGACAGTCCCCAGGGACAATCAACAGGGTCTCAAAGAATGGGACACAACTGAAGGAACTTAGCATGTACACACATATAAAATATTATGCTTACTTCTCCATTATGATATTATGATTCTCAAGACATCTCTCAGTTTAAACTTTCTCATAAAATTTACTAAGCTTTCAGTTGTACCTTGATAGTTTCCACTCATTGATTTTGGATCTGAACTTAATATTAGATAAATAATGAAACTTGAAAGAAAAAAATCAATGAATCTAGTTTAAAATAATGCTTTCTCTTATCCTTTTCCCTTTCTAAAATTGTAATTTGCTTCTGTTAGTTCCAAAATTCAATGATAGTCTCACCAAAAAGCCTGCTCTTACTAGAATTAAGATCTATTCATGCACAATACTTTTAAAATTTATTCCAGTTTATTTAAAAATGTAAAAGAATCAAAATGAGGATTTACTATTCACATTGGAGACCACTTTACAAAAGGATTCATCATAGGGTTTCTTAAAATATAGCACTTCTTTATGTAGCTACTACATTCATTTAATAAAATTGAATTTTCACAATTTTCAGGCATGTATCTATTGCCCAAATTGCAATAAACAGTAATCTGTGAAAATCACTACACTTCATGACAGATTGAATAAAGTAAGCCACACAGATTTCTATTAAACACACACACAAATTTAGTTTGAAGCAGTTTCGTTTGCTTTTCAAGGAAGTTCAAGGGTTCATGACTGCATTTAAGCATCACAAGATGCTCTGAATAACCTAAGAAGGGTGGCCATAGGAATGCTGATCCCCTAGAACTGGACATGGAACAACAGACTGGTTCCAAAGAGGAAAAGGAGTACGTCAAGGCTGTATATTGTCACCCTGCTTATTTAACTTATATGCGGAGTACATCATGAGAAATGCTGGACTGGAATAAACACAAGATTGCCAGGAGAAATATCAATAACCTCAGATATGCAGATGACACCACCCTTATGGCAGAAAGTGAAGAGGAACTAAAAAGCCTCTTGATGAAAGTGAAAGAGGAGAGTGAAAAAGTTGGCTGAAAGCTCAACATTCAGAAAACGAAGATCATGGCAACCAGTCCCATCACTCCATGGGAAATAGATGGAGAAACAATGGAAACAATGTCAGACTTTATTTTGGGGGGCTCCAAAATCACTGCAGATGGTGACTGAAGCCAAGAAATTAAAAGACGCTTACTCCTTGGAAGAAAAGTTATGACCAACCTAGACAGCATATTCAAAAGCAGAGACATTACTTTGCTGACTAAGATCCATCTAGTCAAGGCTAGGGTTTTTCCTGTGATCATGTAAGGATGTGAGAGCTGGACTGTGAAGAAGGCACTGAAGAATTAATGCTTTTGAACTGTGGTGTTGGAGAAGACTCTTGAGAGTCCCTTGGACTGCAAGGAGATCCAACCAGTCCATTCTGAAGGAGATCAGCCCTGGGATTTCTTTGGAAGGAATGATGCTAAAGCTGAAACTCCAGTACTTTGGTCACCTCATGAGAAGAGTTGACTCATTGGAAAAGACTCTGATGCTGGGAGGGATTGGGGGCAGGAGGAGAAGGGGACGACTGAGGATGAGATGACTAGATAGCATCACGGACTCGATGGACATGAGTCTGAGTGAACCCCGGGAGTTGGTGATGAACAGGGAGGCCTGGTGTGCTGCAGTTCATGGGATCGCAAAGAGTCGGACACGACTGAGTGACTGAACTGAACTGAACTGAACTGAACTGAACTGAAGGAGACATGCCGGGAACCAGCATGAGGAGCTCCACTCATGGCAAAGGTCATGAGGAAGGAGGCTTGACATTATGCAAAGGCAGGATCAAGCCTCAGGGGTCCCCCTGGAGATTCTCGAGCATCTACCCCCAAAACCAGAGTCTGCCTACCTTACTGGATTATGCTTTCACCTACACTTCTGACATTATGGGGGGCTATCCCCCACCACTTCTCTCTGAAAAGGAGTTAACTTAGGACTCCAGTTAATAAATCTCCTGGGCATGACAAGAGTGTTTCAGTCCAAAAACTCCTCTGATGGCTCTCTAGCCTGCCTGACAGGTTTATCCAGGCCACATGTGATTGTTTACAGCCTCCCAACCATGAGAGGCACGAGATCCTTTAAACTTTCTAAAGAACAGATTCTTTTGAGAAGTTAGAAGATTATTAGTATAGTGAGTTAGTTTGAAATTATGTTGGTGAAGGGTTTCATTGCTGAGTTAATGATTGCCTCCAGGCCTCCATATCCTTAGGCACCTGGGAGTCTGTTAATCAATGTAATTGGAATATAGAAAAAGATATATAGTAGTTTTGATGTTAGCAATACTAGACTTTTGAGTTAATGAATTTTCTCTTTGTTATAGATCACTGTACTCCTCTTTCTTTGCTATAAATCATTGTGTCCTTGCTACACAAGAATGTAACTTTATCACTATCTTAAGACTTAAGTAGATCTTAAGGGGAAACAAGTTCTCTGATCTATTAACCTTTATCAATAGAAAGAAAGGTAGAGCCATAAAATCTTAATCAGCCTCCAGACCATAAGATATTGTGAACAAATGTAAGACTCTTGTAAGAACAAAGATATGCTGATAAGGGTCAGAGCAGCTGACCCTGTGTGACTCTGTTTCTTACGTTTATCTCTATGTATAACTAAAAGTATAAAAGTGGACCTGGAAAATAAAGAAACTGACCAGTTCCTGGAAAGACTGGTTTCCCCCCGTGTGGTCTTTTCTCGTTCTCTTCTTTTCTGACTAAATTCCCATCTGGAGCATGGAAACTCGCCAGGCCTACTAATTTTTCTGGGGCTTCTAAGATCGGAATGGGGAGGCACTTTGTGTCTCCACTTCTTCAGGAGACTGGGAAGATGCCTGTGGCCTAAGCAGGTAGTACAAACTCCTTGTCTCAGAGTTTTATTGGTTCTTCACGTAAACCAAGTTATTCAGTGTCTTTTCTCCACTAATTTCCCTTCTACACTATTCTTTCCTAATCTCTCTTTATATCTGTAATTAAATAGTTCTTTCCTAGCTGCTAGCAACCTGGGTTATAAGAGAATTGAACAGCAACCCTACAGAGATGTACAGATAGACATAAGTCCTAACTATCTGTGAAGCCCTTCATTTCCCTTCTGGGCTTTGAAATGAGATCTTCCCCTCCTCTCTCCAGAGAGAAGTTGGTTGTATTCCAGAGCAAAGGTCTCTCTCCATCTGCTGTGGGGAGGATAAGCAGACATGTTGCCACTCTATACAAGCTCTGAGGTTCATAATTTGGGGGCTCTTCCCCCATGATGCACAGGCAGGGTAATTAGGCCTCCTTCCTTGTGCCCTTCCATGGGGGGACATCAGGCCTGGGGGATTGGCACTAACAGGCTCTGTGAGAAGTAATTTGTCTATTTTCTGGTCCATAATACGGTGTTCCCTTTCAGGACAAATAAATAAATATAGATATAAGAATCAACAGATAAAAAAGATCATCTGTGGATAAACAAAAAGAATTAGATTGAAGGCAGATGGAAAACCCTCTAATGTAGACAAGAATTTCTCAATCTTAGTGTTATTGGCATTTTGTATCAGTCAACTCTTTCTTGTGGGGGATGTTCTGTACACTGTGAAATGCTAGTAGCAACTCCCAGCCTCTACCCACTAGATGTGAATAGCTCCTTTTCAGTCAAGACAACCAGAAATATCTCAGATGCTGCCAAATATTTCCTGCAGTGCAAAATTGCCCCTGTTTGAGAACCACTGAAATAGACAGATGGGATATCATCAACTATGACCTCAAATTATAACAGGTTTCAAATATAACCTATTAAGTGACCTTAGAGCAACTGCTCTCCTTTCACTTTAGCAATGCTACCTCAATATTAATTTGAGTCATTAAGTTAAAGCCACCTTATCCCAAAACAATACTTTAAGGGATTATCCTATTTAGAATGATAGCTCTCCGACAACAAATTGTGGAATAAAGTATGTGACTTACTAGATACAGGAGTCCAATTAATTGCACAGTATTAGTCCAACTAGGAAATAAAACACTAATATGTGAAGTTGTTTACCATGTACAAATTTTCAAAGTTAAAAGGAATCTAACTGCTCACAGTCTCTGACCACACTTTGAATGTTTTAATATTCTTCACAATATTCTTCACTGGGTGGTGGTCCATCCAGTTCTTGAACATCTTTGTGTTCACTCCTCTTAAAGAGGTCCATTGATTTCTAGATAATTTGGAATTTTACAATTTTCTTCCTAGAATTGAGGAAACACTATCTTCTCTTAGCTCCCAACCACTGATCCATTTGATCATTCAAACAAGTTGAAATCCCTTCCCAAATGAAAAAATATAACATATTTCTATTCAATATCATATTTCTCAACTATCTACCTTTTTCTTACTAAAGACCTATAAATATCATCTTTTGTAGGGCAGGATTTTAAGTCCTTCCATCACCCTGGCCATTGTCTGGAATATTTACAGTTTGTTCCTGCAGCTTTTATAATCTGGTTTTCAAAACTGAGCCATGCTCCAAGTGTGGTCTGAACATTATACTGTAAGAACAGAGCCAGAAGGAATATCATGTCCCCCTTCTAGACACTACATTTATTTTAATGTAGCCTAAGGTGGCTGCATTTAGCAAAGAGTAAGCGAAGGGACAAAAAGATTTCTTGATGCTATAATTCTGGTAAATAAGAAAAGGAAATAGATTCTGTTACACTTCCATCTTCTCTAACAAGGAAAATTATCTCCTGAAAGAAAACTTTAAAAGAGAAACTGACTTCATCTCTTCTGTTGGACAAACCATATTGTTAACTCATATTGAATTTTTTCAATTTCAACTAGAAAAATTCCCCTTCATATGTGATGCTGCAAAATCCTCTCCTCTACTTAGTTGTGAAGCTTGTATTTGGACCCAAGTTTAGAATCTTACACTTAATTTCAATTTCATACCAGTAAATCTCTGTAATAATATTTTCTAGAGTTATAAGATTAACATTGAACTCCAAGTTTAGAGTTACAAACTCAACATTTTTGTGCTTTTAGAAAAATGCTCCTCTCTTGTAACACTTCCTACATTGTTTACATCTTCATACATATTCAGTCTCATTTATAGCCATTTTCTATAAATTTTTTTACTAACACATGTGAACCACTTTTTCAAACACAGACTAAATATCAGTTTCTGATCATTCTTTTTCAGAAAATAATTCATTTTGATAGAAAAGACAGAAGCAAAATATCTAATCTCTTTATTATTAATCAAAATTTTAGCATCAAATAGTCCATCTAGTCTTTCTCTGTTTGTTCTATTGTCAGTATAAGAAACTTGAGTCTCTTGATATTCTTCCCAGTTTTTCTGAGCCTCAGTTTTTGAACTCCAGTCAAGGTCACGTTTTGACCCAAGATGTTTTAGGAGGTGTAAGCATGGCTAAACTCTGAGCTTGAAGCATTGCTCAAAATAAGAAAGGTGTCTAAGAAACTAAACAGATACAAACATCCAGGATTACACAGATACACTGAATAACTGGCTTTGTCTTCACTTATTATAAAATATAAAGTTTTGTACTACTTTACCCAAAATTCTTTAGAAGTCCTCCAGCAAAGAATCAGAATTAAGAGTTTTATTAACAGAAAAAAATGTTAAATCCTGAAAGCTTTGAAATTGTTAATAATATTATGGCTTCCTCTGCAACTTCATACACACACACACACACACACACACACACACACAAATATTAGACAATGTCTATCACAAAATGCACAGTAACTCTGATGTGCAATCACTATCTACTTTATATTCATTTCTGTCCTATACTTTTTAAATTTTTTTTTACTTTACTTTACAATACTGTATTGGTTTTGCCATACATCAACATGAATCTGCCATGGGTGTACACGTGTTCCCAATCCTGAACCCCCTCCCACCTCCCTCCCCATACCATCTCTCTGGTCATCCCAGTGCACCAGCCCCAAGCATTCTATATCCTGCATCAAACCCAGACTGTTGATTTTAAAAGGCAACTTAAGGCCCACAGATACTATTAAAGTTTTCTTGAACAACACTGTCATTTGTATAATGTCTTTCTTAAAGTTAATTACTTAGTGTCCTGTCTGGCCTTCCCAATACCCTGTAATCTATTGGAGACAGCAATGCTGTCTGATTTTCCAAACGGACTCCCATGAAACTAAAAGGAATAGGTAAAATTTGTTGAACTGAGCCCTCCACCAAAAGCTATACCTAGAATATATGTTTGAAAGATGAAGTTATTTTATGCACCAGTGTTTTTACTTTGTGGTAATAATCTGTCGACTTTAGCAAACAGTATTTTTTCTGATTCATTGCTGTTCCATTTGCTGTCCCTGATAGCCCTTTAATTAGGCTGCTTGTTTGTCAAATGCCAGTTTGCTGTGCTTGTTCTCCATGGATTCAAAAATAATCAGGGCAGGTGTTGTATAAGTTGTATAGGATGACATGCTGTCATGATCAATTGCTAATTAATTTCAGATTATTTCTGCTCCTGTGATGTGGATGCACGCCTCAAATGAAAAACAATAAACCATCATTATTCGTTTTGTGTTTGTTAAAGCACTTCATAATTAATAGCCAAGATGAGATTAATTTTTAAGCAAGTGTTTTCAACCAAGTGTTAGCAAAGACTCTGTTGGCTAGAAACTGTTGCTGATTTTATTTTTTACTCTGGAAGTCAGTGATTGTTACTAGGCAACACATGAATATATGGGGGGAGAAATCCATCTTGGATAGAACTCCCATATACTATTATAGGTGAAACATTTTAAAGAGGAGTCAATAAATGTAAGGGTCCTTCATATTTTTAGCAACATAAACAGTACCCAACAACTACTGAGTTCTTCCTATGTACCAGGTACTTAACATGTCTGATGCCATTTAACCTCTACACCAACTAAATGGTGTTGCTACCACCATGATATAGATGAGGAATCTCATTCCAGGTACAAGATGAGTTCCGAAAAATCACACAGCACTGGCTAAGCCACAGGCTTTATTTGGGAAAGGGGAAAATGTCAAAAACTAGAGTAAGCACCTGGAAAGTGTGATTCCCAACTGCTCGCTACCACATAGTGACGCAGGCTGGGCAGGATACTAGGCTGAACTCTCACAGGGACCCCACACTCTACCTTTAACAGGGTAGGTCAGACACAGCAGTTGTGTCAGAGAGAAATACTCAGACTGTGTTTTGGGTACAGTCTGGTTTGGGTTGCCAGCAGTTTACAAAAGTTGTTTGGAAAGCCAGCTCCCAAATCCTAGGAACCATGAAGCCCATGAGATATCCCAGCCTCTTTTACCAAAGAAACAAACTGTCCCCACTGACGGAAGGAAGACCTGGGTCTCAGCAAGCTCTATGCCCAGGTGACTGGTGTGAACAGCCCTTAGTTATGCTTGGATTATTTTGTTCATTAAGCCACAAAAATAAAGTATTAGAGAGATTAAAATACTTAATTCAGGATCAGAAAACTGTTAAGTAATGTTATAGGAATGCCAAGAATAACAGCTGACCTAGAATTTTGAAACTGCAAAATACTTTTTCAGAGTAAGATGGTCAAAAACAAAGTGTTTGCTATCAACAGATCTACATAAAAGTCCTACCAAGTTGTACTCCAAGTAGAAGGAAAAGAACAGCAAAAAGTATTATGAGATTTAAGAGGAAATGATGAGCTAAATATGTGGCTAATATATAGGTAATTCTCAATAAATGCTGTCTGAATTAAGAAATAAAAAGAAAATAATATCTAATTTGTGGGATTAATAAAATAACAAGTAATGGACAGCAGTTACACATACTTTAGGAGAAAGTGATTGGAATTTATATATTCTATGGTTCATCTTTCTTTGGGAGGAGAATTTCAATATAATATTTAGACTCATGATATTTCAAGAATAACTAGCAAGATAAACATGTACTCTTACTAGACAGATGAAGGAAAACGAAATATGAAAACAAAGATAGGCTATCAAAAGGTTTAAAAGGCAAGGAAAGAAAAAAAAGAAAAAGACTAAAATGGAATATCACAAAGTAATATGATAGAGACAAATGTCAGTAATCAAAATAAATTTTTAAAAAACCTCACCAAGTAAAATACAGAGACTTTCAAACATTTTTTTTGTTCACTTATATGCAGGGTATAAGAGGCACACTGTCTCAGTCAGCTTAGGGTGCTACAACAGAGTCCCATAGACCAGGTAGTTTAAACAACAGCCATTTACACAGTTCTGGGGGCTAAATCTAAGATAAAGGCACTGGCAGAATCAGTTCCTGATGAAGGTTCTCTTCCTGGCTTCAGATGACCACCTTCTCATTATCCTCACATGGCAGAGAAAGAGAGCTCTAGTCTCCCTTCTTATGAGAACAGAGAACACTAATCCCATTTCAGGGGTCCCACCTTCATGACCTTGTGTGTGTGTGCTGTGTCGCTTCAGTCGTGCCTGATTCTTTGCCACTCTGTGGACTATAGCCCACTGGGCTCCTCTGTCCTTGGGATTTTCCAGGCAAGAACACTGGAGTGAGTTGCCATGCCCTCCTCCAGGGGATCTTCCCAACCCAGGGATGGAACCCGCGTCTCTTATGACTCCTTCATTAGCAGGCAGGTTCTTTACCACTATCACTACCTGGGGAGTCCATAAGAATATGGAAAAGCTGAATATAAAAGTATTGAATATTATATACAATATTATATATATAAAACAAGCTGATACTAGACACAATAAGGCTGTGGTCTCTATTTAAATATGAGCTATTTCTGTGAAAGCATCATTAGAAATTGATAGGGGCACTACATTATGGAGAGAGATCCAGTTCAACAGGGAGTTATTATAGCTCTAGGTTTCTACTGGCCCAATAGACTATATAAAGCAAAAATGGACAGACATTTGGAGAGAAAAGGGCAAATTTACCATTACAGTGAGCACTTTATCACTTCTCTGACAATTTTTAACACAGGCCCACTTCCTCATCTGCAGATTGTCTGTGGCTCTGGGCTTATAGGGGCAGAGTTGAGTGGTTGAGACAGAGCTGACATGATACACAAAGTCTAAAATATTTACTATTTTGTGTTTTACAGAAAAGGTTAAAAGTTCTTCTTTGCCCTAGAGGGAGATCCTAAGACAAATATTTTAAGAAGTAGTTTATTTTCAGAGTACAGAAAACATTGACAGGGTAGTCAGGGAAGATGACAGGGAAGAGAAGACAGTCACCAAATTGTGAGTCGGCCACCTACGACCACAGGCAGCTGATGCTTTGTTCTGTGGGATAACTCTGGGAACTAGCCTAGAACAAATACCTGAGGGAAAGAGCCAGGTTTAGGACATCTGCCAAGACAGGCAAGAGGGAACAACAGTGGTCCCAGCTTCAGCCTAACAGATCCAGCGCTATGTACTGAGAAGGGAACAGAAGTCTAAAGAGCAAAGAAAAAGAGCAGACCCTCTTCCTCACCCTAATCCTACCCCTTCATAGAGCACATTTCCAAGCCAAGTGCAGGTCTGATCTGAGGAAATGAGGAGAATTTTTTTTTAATCGGACAAGAAATCAAAATTTAAGATTTGAGTAGACTTTTTGACAACAAAATATGAGACAGTTCTAATACCTAAGTGAGATGGGAAAATCTATGAGATTTGTCTGAGAAATCTTCTGAGACGGGGCAGGAAGAGCCTACAGTGTTTAGGATTTTGGAGGGATTAAATGAATACTATTTCATAATTGCACCTCACCAAGTCCAGCTCATTTAATTAAACATTAATAAAAGATAGTTCCCAGGATGCAAGGCTCCATGAAGATGAGAAAACAGCAAGCTGTAAGGGAGAGGTTGGGCTAGGAAGGAACATTTATTAGAGTGAAGGTGCCTCTTAGTAGGAGGCCTGGGGCACACCATGCACTGTGCTAGGGACTGACAACACAGGCATGAAAGACCAAGATTCCACAGAAAGACAGCCTTGGGAAAGACTGCCAAAGAGACCCACTGTCATAGGAAACAGTATCACAAAAACGAAAACACAAAACTGGCATCTAACCAAGCCTGAAACACATGAACAGACCGCAAGGAGATCAATGGTTGTTGAAGGATTTTAAGGAGCACAGTGACATATTAGATCTCTACTTCCTAAATTTTACCATGACAGTAAAATTGCTGACTCAAAGAGCATGAATCTGAGCAAACTCTGGGAGATGAGAGTGAAGGACAGGGAAGCCTGGTGTGCTGCAGTCCATGGGGTCACAAGAGTCAGAAACAACTTAGCAACCAAACCAACCAACCAAGCACCGAAATGACTGAAAATGATTTCAACCAAGAAGTGAAATGATAATCAGTGCTCCCTCAACCACCATAACAGGAGGCAACACTGAAGTCACAGCGTAAAAGAGAAACAGTACTTTTAATAGTAAGTTAGCATGTATTGAGTACTTTCCATTTGCCAGTACACAACTAAATACATTATATCCATTATCTCATTTCATTCATTCAACAAACATTAGTCGAATGAATGGCCCATGTAATGTTCAAAGCATCAGCGTCACAACAGTGAACAAAACAGATATATTCTCTGCCCTCATGGATATGAGAGTTGTAGGTGAACAGGTAACCAGTAATAAATAAGCAAAATTCAGATTGTGTGACTGCAATATGCCAGCAAATTTGGAAAACCCAACAGTGGCCACAGGACTGGAAAAGGTCAGTTTTCATTCCAATTCCAAACAAAGGCAATGCCAAAGAATGTTCAAACTACCGCACAATTGCACTCATCTCACATGCTAGTAAAGTAATGCTCAAAATTCTCCAAGCCAGGCTTCAGCAATACGTGAACCGTGAACTCCCTGATGTTCAAGCTGGTTTTAGAAAAGGCAGAGGAACCAGAGATCAAATTGCCAACATCCACTGGATCATGGAAAAAGCAAGAGAGTTCCAGAAAAGCATCTATTTCTGCTTTATTTACTATCCCAAAGCCTTTGACTGTGTGGATCACAAGAAACTGGAAAATTCTGAAAGAGATGGAATACCAGACCACCTAACCAGCCTCTTGAGAAATCTGTATGCAGGTCAGGAAGCAACACTTAGAACTGGACGTGGAACAGACTGGTTCCAAATAGGAAAAGGAGTACATCAAGGCTGTATATTGCCACCCTGCTTATTTAACTTCTATGCAGAGTACATCATGAGAAATGCTGGATTGAAAGAAGCACAGGCTGGAATCAAGATTGCCAGGAGAAATATCAGTAACCTCAGATATGCAGATGACACCACCCTTATGGCAGAACGTGAAAAGGAGCTTAAAAAGCCTCTTGATGAAAGTGAAAGAGGAGAGTGAAAAACTTGGCTTAAAGCTCAACATTCAGAAAACAAAGGTCATAGTATCTGGTCCCATCACTTCATGGGAAATAGATGGGGAAACAGTGGAAACAGTGTCAGACTTTATTTT
>SJYC01123968.1:0-23336 GCA_006408675.1 Madoqua kirkii | reverse complement strand
CGGTCGTTTGGCGGGAGGAGGAGTTTTTTGTTTGTTTTAACGTTTCTTTTTTCTTTTCTAATTGGCCTGAACCATTAACGTCTTGGTCTAACTTGAAATTTTTTGATCTAATAATGCCACGGTTATTGGGTTGGAAGTTAACAGGATTAAACGTGAAGTCCTCCCAGATACTGAGATTCAAATCTTAAGGTTCCTCTTAATCGAAAAAGTCGCTTTAAAAAAAGTTTTATCTATAGATAAAAATTTTTTGGACGCCACGTCTTAACATATATAGGTTGTGTGTGTGTGACCTTGGGCAAGATCCTGAGCCTTTGTGAGCAGATTTTCTCGTCAGAAGATGGGAATAGTAATTGCATTGTTCCCCAGAATTAAGATAGTGTATGTAATTGTCTCTCTCTAGTAGGCATCCTGTTAAAGCTGTTTTCTCCAAACATTTTTGTCTTTTGTGGTTCAAATACGTAACTACCAGACCTAATAGTCACACACTCCTCAATTATTTGATTTACTGTGGCTCAGCTGGTAAAGAATCCGCCTGCAATGCGGAAGACCTGGGTTCTATCCCTAGCTTGGGAAGGTCCCCCGGAGAAGGGAAAGGCTAGCACTCCAGTATTCTGGCCTGGAGAATTCTGTGGACTGTATAGTCCATGGGATCGCAGAGTCGGACACGACTGAGCGTCTTTCACTTATTGAATAAAAAGGATTATTTTGACTTTGTTCGGAAAAGAAATACTTGATTTTAGCTTTAAATTCAAAAGACTATAAGTGGAATGTTTGCTTAGTGTTTCACAGAATAGCCAAATTTATAGTGAATTTCAATGCAACCACTTAGGAAAAAGAACTTAATGTTTCCTAGTAAAATGAAAATAACCCAGAATTCCTTTCAAGCTTTATACCCTAGACTCATAGGCCTAGAAAAACCCTTGTACATCTACTTCAGTATCCATGTTTATAACAATGTTGTTTATGACAGAATATTAGAAACAGCTCAAATGTCTGGATAAATTCGTCCCATAGAATACAGCAGTGAAAAAGAAAAATCAGCATGTATGAGTCACAAACATAATATTAAGTAAAAATACAAGGTGTCCTAGAAGGATAACATCAGTAAACTAACAGATGACAAGACCAGAATACAAGGGAATGGCTAAAATTCGAGGTAGTCGTTGGTATAATGGGGATTCTAAGCTTGAGATAGGCACATAGAAGCTATCAAAATACTGATAATATTATTTCTATGCCATGGATGTTTTATATTTACCATATATATGCTTTAATAAGAAAAGGTTTATTATCTGAAAAGCAGAAAATGAATTGCTGATCCATACTTAGTTTATCCCATATTGACTCTTAAGTATCGGATATTAAGAAAAGACAATGTTTCGAACAAAATGGCACTTTCGTAAGGTCTGTGCCCTAACTCCACCTTTACTATCAAATTTCTTTTGTTATTTGAATTGCTGTTTTTTGTTCTTAAATGTACAGAGCTGAAATGGATTATTTTGAAAGGGGGACTGAGTGAGGTATGTATATATACAGTCCAAATGCATTGTACATGATTCTGCATGTTAATGTGTAAATCTTTAAAACTGGCATTTATTGCAAATCAAAATTAATACTCAAAAACTTTAAGGAGCTGCATAGCATGCAAGCGGTTAGGATATGTGGATATTTAAATGATTATACAAATGCACTCAGGTTCTACAAGAGGGAAGGCTCTATTGGATATTGTAGTCAACCTTATATAGGTGGTAGAAAGTGTATTTTTTTTTTTAAGAATCCCATGTTTCAAATTACAGTATATCTTTAGAGAAGGATGATATGTCTTGGTTAAATAGCCAAGGCTATAGGGGAAAAGGAAAAGCTGAAAAATAAGGGCTATCTTGAATAAGTCTTTCAAAAAAAGTTCTGTTTTCTTCTAGATTGTTAATTTTAAGGTCTGAGTAATATTGGAGTGGAGCAGCAGCATTGAAATGGCATTTTTTAGTAACCACATATGTTGTTGTTCAGTCACTAAATTGTGTTTGACTCTTTGCAACCCTGTGGACTGCAGCACACCAGGCTTCCCTGTCCTCATTATCAGAGTTTGCTCAAATTCGTGTCCTTTGAATCAGCAGTGCTATCCGACCATCTCATCCTCTCCTTCCCCTCTCTGCTGCCTTGGATCTTTCCCAGCATTAGGGTCTTTTCTGAAGAACCACATAATTAGGCAGCCAACCTCTGAAAGTTAGTCTTTGGTCATTTTTCTTTGCAAGACTGACAGTTTAAAGACTTGGCTTTTTTATTTGTAGAGAACCTTATTTATTGATAGAACTGTGTTACTTTACCTAAGAGGGAGAGAGGAGGGGTCAGTCTCCTATTGGGTCTTAAGCCTGAGGACGTATTGAAGGTGTTGATTGATATTGATCACCAGTAATATAAGTGGAATCTGCCAAGTTCTGTCTTTTTGCATGTAAATTCTTAATGGTCCCAATAAAATTTCCTGCCTCAGTCTTTGTATATTTGTATTTAGAGAAATATCTAGTTGGCTCTTTAAGCCAAGAAATTTTAAGAGCGTTTTGAGTTCCAGGAAATGGAATGGTTAGTAAATCTACTGCCTATTGATTAATTAACTAGTGGAACCACTTGCAAGATGATGTTATGAATGAGTTAGGGTAGAAAAGGAGAATTAAATTTGGTGTAGTGTTTTCAGGAGTAAGGAAATGGGATGAAAACATCATATATTTGTACACCAAAACAATGTCCTGCACTTTAATATGTTGAAATACAGAAATGAAGACCATCTTAGGATTTTTCTTAGGAAACAACATTTTAAATTTGGCTAGTGGCCATATTTGTATTCCAGTTGAATTTGTCTGTTGTGAAAGCAAGATAAAGCAAAAAGAATGATTTTTAAATTGTTTTAAAGACCTTAGGTAACTTTTTCTACCTGTCCATTAAACTTAATGTCACTTAGCTTCATCTGTTCATTTTAGTATTTCTACTGCTGCTGCTGCTAAGTCGCTTCAGTAGTGTCCAACCCTGTGTGATCCCATGGATGGCAGCCCACCAGGCTCCCGCATATTGCTAGCACCAGTACCTGGTTTATAGTTGATACCCAGTAACTATTTGTTGAATGAATACAATTATGCCAGTTTGTACTGTTTACTATGCCAGATACTGTTTTAAGTACTTTACACAAATATTTTTTGGAGGGGGCTGGTAGTAGCTTAAGAGTTGTATCTTTTTGCATGTTTTTATGGCACCTGAAATATTTTGCTTTAAAAATACTAATAAACTGAAAATTTTGATGTTTCTAGATTTGGAGCAAGAGGTGGTGGTGGCCTTCCCCCAAAGAAATTTGGTAATCCTGGGGAGCGTCTACGTAAAAAGAAGTGGGATTTGAGTGAGCTCCCCAAGTTTGAGAAGAATTTTTATGTCGAACATCCAGAAGTGGCAAGACTGACTCCAGTAAGTTTGAGGGGTGGTATTTATTTACCTTTTCTTGACATACAGTAATGAACCAAGTAGATAAATTAGCCAGTTTATACACACACACACACACACACACACACACACACACGGTTTACTCTTGTATTTTTTATTCTAGTATAATGGGGCTTTTTCTCTGGTTCTTGTTAGGAAAGCTGATACTTGTAAGAGAAAGCACTTGATTCTCATATGTTGGATATATTTCATCTTTCTGAGTTAACTGTTCTCATGTGGAAAATGAAACTTACTGCATGCTTCATTGACTTAGAAAGTTGGGTGAAGTTGAACATACATGAAAAACACTGTAAGAATTGTTAAACGTATTTTCCATTGTAATTGTGAATTTGGTCGTTGTTATGCTATATTGGAACATAAAGTTTTGCACATTTAGAATAAATTGGTCACTAATCTGTCTGTCTTTGTTTCTTAAATAGTATGAGGTTGATGAATTACGCCGAAAGAAAGAGATTACAGTGAGAGGGGGAGATGTTTGTCCTAAACCTGTGTTTGCCTTCCATCATGCTAACTTCCCACGTAAGTGCTTTTCAGTCTGGTATATTGTTAATTTAGCTTGAATGGTCACTGTGATCATAAGTTATTTAAAGGTTTTGACCCAGCTCAGGATTTTGTTGAAAAGACAAATAGAAACCTTTCACAAAAGTTCTTTGAGTATTTTGTCAGGGGGTGGGGGGGAGTTGTCTTTTTAATGCTCATGTGTTCTCAATTTAGAACTTTTTTGGGTCTATTGCAGGGTTTTTTAGTTGGTTGGTTGGTTTTCATCTTTCCTTGAGGTTTTGCCTCTATAATTTAGAAAAATAGCAAAATAAAATTGCTTTCTACCTGGATAAAATTTGGATTATATAAGCAGTAAGTGGCTACTAGGTACCTATATGCCTTGTATCTTAGATACTTTAAACCAGTGGTTTTCAAGTTTTTGAGAATAAGGGTAGATGGCTATGGCAATAGCCTTCTTGAGAAGTAGTCAGCAGGTCAAATAACTGAATTTCAGTAACTGAAGACAAAACTACTGCTTCTCTTGGAGAGATGTAAAGCTGGATAATTCTTGCCTTTGGTGAGCTAACAAGTTTTTATAATTTCTTTTGGCTATAGGTTCGCTTCTTAGTTTTACCTAAAAGCAATAATATCTGTTCTTGTACAGAATACGTAATGGATGTGTTGATGGATCAGCACTTTACAGAACCAACTCCAATTCAGTGCCAGGGATTTCCCTTGGCTCTTAGTGGCCGGGATATGGTGGGCATTGCTCAGACTGGCTCTGGGAAGACGTTGGCGGTATGTACCTGCAAGGGAAGACTTCTCATATTGTGGTAACTTATTTTGCTGTTGTAAATATTACGTATGTTTTCAATGCTTAAAATTCTGATTCACATAGTGGAAGTAAGTGGAAGTAATATTTCAGCTTTTTCGCTATCTGAAATAATGTGGAAGCATTTTATGTTCATATTTGCTTTGCATATATATGTAAGAGATGTGAATTCTGTTTTCCCTTTCCTGGTTTTACTTAGACATTATCAATTACTGTGATAACTTAGAATAGTTAATATAACAGTTTAGTTCTGGTATAAGACTATCCTTTTTTTCTCCTCCAGTATTTGCTACCTGCAATTGTTCATATTAACCACCAGCCTTACTTGGAAAGAGGAGATGGCCCAATTGTAAGTGTGTTTCAGTTTGTGTATACTTTGAAAAATAACTACAGTTTATTTATTATTATGTTTCAGGCACTGTGCTTTACATGTGTTCTCAGATTTCATTCTCAACCCCACCTTCCATATCTGGAGGAAATATTGTGTTACTGGTAAATCTTAGACACAAAGCAATTAAGTGACTTGCCCAGGGTCAGACAGTAATTAAATTGCTGAGCTGGAATTTGAATCAGTCTTACTTTTAACTACTGTGCCTGTTACCTTCATATGTAGGCATTTTCTGTACATTAAATACAGATGCATTGCTTAATTGCTCATTGATACTATGACGGATACAAAGGTATAAAATGAGATTCTTGCTCTGTGGATATAAGCCAGGTTTAGGATGTGTATTTTTTGTGTTTAAGTAATGCTTTTGTAAATGTTCATAGAGCGCAGCATTTTCTGGTTTGATCATTTTCAGTTAATGCTATTTACTGTAAGATTTCAATAGTGGTCTTCAAACATTTTGAATGTACTTAACATTTTTTTAATAGAGCTTGCATTCACTATATGTTTATAAATATGTACATTATACAGTATGTCTTACTGCTTCACAACAAGTAGTACATTAACTTTTCATTACATAATATAATTATTTCATATGGCTAATGGAGTTAGCAATATTATCATTAACTAATGTCTAATGGATTGATATACCAAGTGAGAGTTATTGTTACCAGCATATATGATTCCTATTTCAAAGTGTCTTAATTTTATTTGACCAACTTCTTGTCACATTATGTATAAATCATCCTTGTTTTTGCCAGATTTGCCTGGCCAAGAGCTTAAACTAGATGTCAGAAAAATGTCAGCTCTGCTCTTTTCTTGTTCTGATAATTAAGTAAAGTTTGGGGCTTAACCTGGTTTTGTTATAGGAATATTGTAGCTACTTACTCATTTTGTGAGTTGTTTAGTTAAAACTAGGTAATACAGTCTATAAATCTTACATAGCACACATTAATGAATCGTATCAAAAGTCAACCATCATACTACATGGCAAATATTAGTTTTTGAATTGACCGAAAGATTCATTCAGGTTTTTCTGTAAGATGTTAGGGATATAATTTTTAGCCACATTACAGTGCAATATCTTATACCTGCTGCCTTCCCAGACCCCTACCCCAGATTCTCTACCCCAATAGAGAAATAACCTTTTTGTACTTTTTTTTGTTCCCCTTACACTTGGGGTAGTGTCTCAAATGATTTGTTTGCTTTAGTGTCTAGTTCTGGCTCCTACCAGAGAGCTTGCCCAGCAAGTACAGCAAGTGGCTGATGACTATGGCAAATGTTCCAGATTGAAGAGCACTTGCATCTATGGAGGTGCTCCTAAAGGTCCCCAGATTCGAGATTTGGAGAGAGGTAAGAAAAAAAGAGCATTTAACAATGTTTGGTTTTATATTACCAGGTTTTATAATGAAATAGAACAGGAAAATAGTGGATTCTGGTGGGGTCGGGGGAATCAGTATTTTACTAGCTTAGAAATTCTCGAATATGGTTAAAATGCTATTTTAGGAAAGTCCAGGGTGGCTGGAGACTTAACAGGGTTTTTATACATAAATTCTTGTTACTAAGTCACTTCAGTCGTGTCCAACTGTGCGACCCCATAGATGGCAGCCTACCAGGCTCCCCTGTCCTTGGGATTCTCCAGGCAGGAACACTAGAGTGGGTTGCCGTTTCCTTCTCCAATGCATGAAAGCGAAAGGTGAAAGTGAAGTCACTCAGTCATGTCCGACTTAGCGACCCCATGGACTGCAGCCTACCAGGCTCCTCCATTCATGGGATTTTCCAGGCAAGAGTAGTGGAGTGGAGTGCCGTTGCCTTCTAACATCATGTTTTTTACAGGTACTTGCTGAAGCTGGAACAGTATTTAAAGAATTCTTAGTTGAATAGATCTTTGGTTTTGTTTTACAGGTGTTGAGATCTGTATAGCTACTCCTGGACGCCTGATAGATTTTCTGGAGTCAGGAAAGACAAATCTTCGCCGATGTACTTACCTTGTACTGGATGAAGCTGACAGAATGCTTGATATGGGCTTTGAGCCCCAGATTCGTAAAATTGTTGACCAAATCAGGGTGTGTAAAGCTTAAGATTTTTTAATACCCTTTGCCTATAGTGGTTCCTTAATCTAAAAGAAAATCTGTCTTTTCCTGATAGCCTGATAGGCAGACATTAATGTGGAGTGCCACCTGGCCGAAAGAAGTTAGACAGCTGGCAGAGGATTTTCTTCGTGATTACACCCAGATCAACGTAGGCAATCTGGAGTTGAGTGCCAACCACAACATCCTCCAGATTGTGGATGTCTGCATGGAAAGTGAAAAAGACCACAAGTATGAGGGATTTCACTATTTCGATAATGCTGATAAAACTTTTCCTCTAATAATCTAAAATTAAAGTGTTATTCATAGAAGCCAGTATTTCCTAGCCTTGAACAAGCACATTCAAAGCATTGTTTTCCAACGATCCATTATGTATGTTACCAGAGCAATGAGGTTAAAGGCAGGAATTCTGTATTCTTAAATTTGACCAGCTCTGATAATTCCCAGCTGTATTGAAAATAATTTAAAAAGAAGATACTAAAACTTTGAAGGGTTCATACTGGAAACATAGCTTCTGGATAATGTATAAGGAGATCTTCTCTAGATGATTTCATTGTTTCGTCTGGTTTTCAGGTTAATCCAACTTATGGAAGAAATAATGGCTGAAAAGGAAAATAAAACCATAATATTTGTAGAGACGAAGAGACGCTGTGATGACCTCACTCGAAGGATGCGCAGAGATGGGTAAGTGCAACACTGATGTAATTAATTTGCCTCAGATTTTATAATTGAGTAGGAATTTGTAAATTGGTACTGTTAATGTTGTGTAATATTTCAATAATTCCTAATATGTACTTGGCTTTTTTCTTCTGACAGTTGGCCAGCTATGTGTATCCATGGAGACAAGAGTCAACCAGAAAGAGATTGGGTACTTAATGGTGAGTTCAAAACTAAGCATTGTCCTTACAGTATATTTCAGGGATTGGTAAACATTCTGTAAAGAGCCAGGTAATAAATATTTTTGGCTTTGCAGATTTTTTAGTGGTTTATGTCACAACTGTTTAGCTGCTATTGCAGCACAAATATAGCCATAGACATGTAAAGAGAGCCTGGCTGTTTTCCAGCAAAACTTTATTGCAAAAATGGAATTTGTGCCACATTTGATCCGTAGACCAGAGTTTGCTTAGCTCTGTTCTGGTTTTTTGAATATTGGGAGCATTTTTGTCATCTCCACTGTACTTTTAAATGTCAGTAATGCTGGGTCTTTATACTACTTTTTCACCACTTAAACCACTCTATCTAATAAGTTCTTGCCTTTATTGATACGTACAGTGGTCTGGAAGCTCCCAGAAATTTTAATGGAGGCTTCATCATGTTAACTCAGTCTCCATCTCCTCTCATCTCCTCTGAGGATTGAGAGTGGGGCCAAAGTTCCAAACTTCTCCGATCACAGCTTGGTCTTTCTGGTGACCAACTTCTGTCCAGGAGCTATTCTGGAGCCCATCAAGTGTCATTTCGTTAGAATAAGAGACCCCTACTATTAACTTTAAATTTAAAAGAGTTTGGTATGTTTTGACACTGTTACTTCAAAGTTTAACATGGTAGAAAAGGCCAGAGAGCTGGGGATGTTTATTTGGTTGCTTTTTAAGATATATCACATAGCTTTGATTTTATAACTTGGTTTTCATGATATCATCCTTGTTTTGCAGAGTTCCGTTCTGGAAAGGCTCCCATTCTCATTGCCACAGATGTAGCCTCCCGTGGGCTAGGTTTGTATAGATAGGTGTCTCTGTCAATGGTATATATATCTTTTGGTTTAAAGATTTGCTTGTCATTTCACATTAGAGTTGCATATACATGTGTTTAGATAAATATTTAAAAGAGAAGAATTATATACAAAGTACGTGATTTCCCCCCACCCCACCCCCACATTTTTTTTTTTAAACCTTGGGTTTTTTGTTTGTTTTTTATTTTCTTTTTATTTTCAAAGTCTCTTCCTGCTCCTAACAAACAGGCTTTGGTCTGCAGCAAGGCCTAGGCATGACTATTTAAACAGTCGGAGGGAGAGGAGACATTCAGTTGAACAGCTCAACTTCTTCCTGGTTTTATTCTATTTTCTGGGTGAATAGAATGAGCCTGATTGAACCTAGCTACTAGAAGCTAGTTTCTTCAGTTACTTTTTTCCCCTCTACGAATATATCTGTGGAGGTACAATTCCATGAATGCTAATATATTCTTGGGATTTAGTAAGTCGATAAATACAATACCTTTCAGCAATTAAATCTGCTTTGCCCAATTTAATGTACTGAAGTAAAATTATCATGAGCACTCAGTTATCCCCTCTTCCCACCCATACTCATATCATTGATGTGCTTGCTGTCTTCCAATTTAAGATCTTAATCTGAAGCTGATGTTCTGGAGTTTAAACCCATTATGATTTTATGCAGGATATTTTGTGGTACTTTAGCCCATTCTGAGAAAAATAGGTGTAATTCAAAACTTAATTTTAAAAAATGACAAGAGTATTTCTATTACAAAGATACTTTTAAATTATTGACATATTTCTTGCTGAGTAAGGCGAGAAGCAACCATATTCCCTATGATACTCAACATAAAGCAAGTATTTGAACTGGATTACAAAAGTGATAAAGGCTTTATACATTGCACTCATCGTATTCCCTCCTTCAGAGGTGGTGACTTGCAGCCATGACTGAAAAATTGTCTCTGCCCTCTGAGGTCATGTCTGGATCTGTGCAGTTAGAACTTGGGCCTGTTGGGAGAAGAGGCTGAAGCCTGAAAGCAGTTTACATAAAAGCTTTCAGTGATGGTGGTTTTTAAACAGGCTTGCTATGTGCTGGTAGCTTCTTTGTGCATCTTGCCTAGACAATTTAAAATATTTGTTCCATGTCCCCCTGCATTTCTAAACCAAATCAATTGGCTGCCATTAGAATAACTTAGACTCTTCATCCCACCCCCACTCATCCAAGAGAGGGGAGAGGGAACGTATCTGAGTCTGTTTCTTGTTACTCAACATCAGTGCTTGTTTTGGGCCCCTTTGTTTGCTGCCTTGTAAAAATCAAAAGGAAGGGGGAAACCCACCAAAATGGCAGAATGCTGACCAAGGTCCTACAAGATCCTGGAAAGTGAAGGCTTCTACCTCATAGACAGGGGTGCAATTTTCAGCTGAGTCACCAGGCCTTTTTTCACTTCCTGTCGAGCGATGGCCTCTTAAATATTCCCTTCAGGTAAGTTCTGATTCCCATAACTTTATAATACTCGTCCTCAGGAAATAATAGTCATCCTAGTCATCTTTATAATAGTCATCCTATTTATTCCCCTTCCAATGGGATATTTTTAATTTTTCCTTTTTTTTTTTTTTGTTTAAACTGCACACTGTTAAGCTAAAAGTATTGAATTTATTTTGTTTTGTTTTTTAACAGAAGCTTTGATAGCAGCTGCAGATCACTCAGACATGGCCGAGGCAAATCTACATTGGCCGGAAGCAGCTCTAGATGAGCCTATTGGCTAGTCTCAGTCCCTCCCAATTAGTGATTGGAGATTCAGGCCATGTCATAGGGCTTGTCAGACAAAAAGTTCTTATCCTAGGCAGCTGGCTAAAATATTAACTTTTTGATTTCTTATTCTGCAACAGCATCTTCTCTAAAGCCACCGAGGTAATATTGTGATAGTGCACAGATAACATCAGGGCAGGCTAACTGGAGAAACCAGGTTCTGCACTTGCTCTTACATGCCCCTAGCCTGCTATATGTGCACATGCAAGACACCTTTCTAGTACGAAGAACTTGGCCTGTGTCTGCCCCCCATTGAACCTCTCCAGAGATACTCCCAAGTGTTAGTACTGAACTGTTGACTCCAGTCTCCAGTGCTTTCTAGTAGGAAAGCACAAATCTGCGTCCAGTGCAGTAATTCAGCCTGCTCTGCTGCCTGTGGTCATACACAATGAGACTGACTAAGGAGCATTCTAGCTCTGAAGATGCGATCATGGAGCATAATTCCCCACTTCCCCCATCTCACATCCATCCTGGCCCTGTAAATTTTTGTTTTCCTTTTGTTACATCATCAGCCCTAGCCGGAGACTCACGCTGCCCCCTGTGATAACTGCCTTCTCGTCTTTCTGGTGTGATTTCAGGACTTTAGGGGTCAGTAAAGACTGAGGAGCCTTTATTGTAATAAGAAACAGACATAATGCCCCTTTCTTCACAGGCCCTTTAACAACAGCTGAATTTTTTTTTTTTTTTAATCATCTCCCCTTTCCCCTGAAATTAATCCAGTCTGGGCAATAGATGCAGTCTGACCCTTTGGATGTAACTTACATTTTTTTATTAATTATTTTTTTCTACAATCACCCCAATTATCCTTGGGGGAGGCGTTGGAGGACCTGAAATTTTTACCCGAACCCAGGTTCTCCGGCGCTTGGCAACCAAATGGGGCTACAGAGAAGCATCTAAGCCAGTTCACAGAGCGAGCGTGTGTGGGGACTTCTCACTGCCACGGACCCTTGATGCATGCTCCCCGCGCTCCAGTGGTCCCGTGTCAGAAGGCGGAGTTTTCGAAAGGAGGCCGCCAAAAATAAAAGGCAAAGAGACGGGATCGGCTGCAGCGGTTTCCCAAAGGAGGAGGGAGTGTGCATCGGTCTGGTAACAAACAGAGAATGTTTTTTAATTATTTATATCACAAAAATCTGTGTTTTATCTAGGATATTTTCTGAATATTCTTTGTAAAATGCAGATTTTTTTTCCACAAAACATTAGGATTCTTTGTTATATTAAATTTGTTTGTCTAAGTAGGTAAAAATATACATTTAGTTGGAAGCATTACACTAACATTTACATAACTTAAAGCTTTAGGAGGTTGTTCAATTCCCAGCAGTGGACAGAACATTAAACTTGTGTCTCAAGGTTTCATGATGTTTTCCCACACTCTTTGGCTATTTAATTTTCCAGGTTATGTAGATAATCTTTGATAATTTAAGTAAGGACTGAGTTGAAGTAACCTTGAGTTGAGAAAAAAACTCATTTGGCAAGAGCTGGGCTTGGTAGTACAGTGAAATTTTAGTGTAATGTGCTCTTGTGGTAATTGAAAGAAGAAAGATAATTTGGATGTTTCTGCAAAGGAAAATAAGTATCAGTTTTGTCTTTTTAATATAAGCAAAAATTTCTTAATCTTAAGTCTCCATGTAAATGTAGTAATAAAGTATATGAAGTTTTTGTTTTTTTGTTTTTTGTTTTCATTTTGCTCTGTGACTGGTTTAAAGGTAAGTTTGTTATATTACTGATAGATTTTGCCAGGCTCTCCCAACAGAGTAGAAGTGATTTGGCTTTGTAGCTTAATGGTGGTATTACCTTAAACATTCCAGTTTTGAAAAAGATGGAACTGGAATTTAGTACAACTCCTGTCAGATGTTGGTTAAAATATGAAAGAGGCAGGAGTTTGAACGGTTGAATGGGATTCCCTTAGGATTTTACAGCTGATGCTTTCTCTGCATGTCCCAAGCATCATTAATCCTCTTTTACTCTGTTGGGATGAGTCTTTTTTGTTCCTGTTCAGAGTGGTTACTAACTTAGTCTTCTCTCCTCTTGCTGTCATCTGCATTCGTGCTTCCCACCTGCTGTTGGCATGTCCTTTACCTTCTCTTTCCCTGCCACGTCAACCTACACACTGACTCACGTTGACTTTGAAGATGTGGAAGATGTCAAGTTTGTGATCAACTATGACTATCCAAACAGCTCAGAGGATTATGTGCACCGTATTGGCCGAACAGCCCGTAGCACCAACAAGGGCACTGCCTACACCTTCTTTACCCCAGGGAACCTAAAGCAGGCCCGAGAGTTGATCAAAGTGCTAGAAGAGGCTAATCAGGCTATCAATCCAAAATTGATGCAGCTGGTGGACCACAGAGGAGGCGGCGGAGGAGGGGGTAAGGGTAAGTCCTGGAGTTTTCCAGGTACTGCCAAGGTATCTTTTTTTGTGTTCATTGTGCCTTGTTTGTTAATCCAGTGGAGGTTAATGTTCCATTGCTTAATAATTGTTCATAATCTCTTTTGAGTAAGACAGAGGTCTGATTGACTGTCATAGCCTTAGGTGGTATGTTTTAGTATGTTAAGTTTTGAGTTATCCATATGGAGAAATCAGTAATGTTATATAGGCAAAGTTACTGGATCTGAATTGGACAGTTGTGAAATATACTAGCTAGGATCTGTGTTTCATGCCCTTTCCCTCAGCTTACATATGTTGAAGCTCTACATCGATTCCCTTAAAAGTTTTTAAAAGTACAGACTTTAAAGTGGGCTTGGAATTGAACTAGGAACCTGAACTTTTCAAAACCCTAAAGCTTGAGAGATTACTCTGATGCAGTTAATGTCTGGAAAGTAACATTTGAGAACCAGTGTGCACTAGTAGAGGATTCCTTTGTTGTCATATGAACCTAGCTGCTTGGGGCTCTTTTGTTTTTAAATCATCCTTACCATTTTCCCTCCGTTTTTAAGAGTGTGTTTCTTGGTAATCCTCAAAAAAGGCAAAAGATGAAAAGTTGAATATCCTTTAATGATTACCATTCTTTGAAGGTGTCTTCTTAAAGAATTAAATTATATTTTTAAAGTAGTTATTTGGAAGCTGACTTAGCTAAAGATCAAGAAAGAATATTGAATACTTTGGTATCTAGTAACATTTTTACATGTGATTGTGTTTGATCCTATATCTGGCGTTGAAAATCCTTGTGTCTTCATCAGGCGGCCGTTCTCGATACCGGACCACTTCTTCAGCCAACAATCCCAATTTGATGTATCAGGATGAGTGTGACCGGAGGCTTCGAGGGGTCAAAGATGGTGGCCGGAGAGACTCTGCAAGCTATCGGGATCGTGGTGAAACCGATAGAGCTGGTTATGCTAACGGCAGTGGCTATGGAAGTCCAAATTCTGCCTTTGGAGCACAAGCAGGCCAATACACATATGGTCAAGGCACCTATGGGGCAGCTGCTTATGGCACCAGTGGTTACACAGCCCAAGAATATGGCGCTGGCACTTACGGGGCCAGTAGCACCACCTCAACTGGGAGAAGTTCACAGAGCTCTAGCCAGCAGTTTAGTGGGATAGGCCGGTCTGGGCAGCAGCCACAGCCACTGATGTCACAGCAGTTTGCACAACCTCCAGGAGCTACTAATATGATAGGTTACATGGGGCAGACTGCCTACCAATACCCTCCTCCTCCTCCTCCTCCCCCTCCTTCACGTAAATGAAGCCACTCGAGTGGTAGTGACTTGTGCAGACTTAACTACATTTAAAGGAACGCTGTCTTTTCCTATTTTTCTCTTCCCTTTTTCTTTCTCTTTTATAATTTTTTCCCCCAACCATTGTGATTTGTCTTTAATGCAGATTAGTTAGGATTCACTGCCAGGTTTCTTTTGCCTGCCAAAATGATCCAGTCTGTAATAACAGATTTTGTAAAAGTATATATATGTATGTATAGCCGACTGGAAGAGGTTTTCCCCCCAACTTCTTGCATGTTGAGGATATTTGAGCTATTTTTCATCTTATAAAGTAAGGTATTAGGCCCTTTTGTGGGAGGCCCCCCCCTGGTTTTTTTTGGGTCCTGAGTTTGGGTGGGGGATGGAGGGTTGAACTCTGCAGAAGATGGCGCCTGTGCTTTAAATTGCTCTTGTACTGGGATAGAAAACCAAGAGGGAATTCCCTACACATTTTCTGTATTTTTTTTCCCTTTGGTCTTTTTCAAGCTGGAACAAGGTTCCTTAGGCCTGATGAGTTTTCAAGACCATGCTTTGCCATTGTCATTTTGGCTGATTGCTTCTTAAGTGCATTTGATAGTTTAAAGAAAAATCCTAATTGGCTTTGTCTCCTTTACATTCTGCCTTCCCCTTTCCCAAGTACTGAAACAACTTTCTAATTGTCAGGTTAGAAATTAAATTGCTGAGATAAGGGGTTTTTTTAAGTGTATCCTTAAAAACCCAAATGTTTATTGCAGTGGTTAAATGTAGTGTCTCAGCATCTAGGTGGGAGCTGCCTGTTTTTCTTCCCCGTGACCAGGGACCATCTGAAATACATCTTCCTAACCAGACAGCTGCTGTGAGCAGAATGAACATAAATGCTCACTGGAAATTTATTAACCGGTTAAATATGCATTCACCTGCAGTGTAAGAACTACGTTTAAATAAACAATATAGTCAGTGGGCAAATTTTTTCTTTTTAAACCCAGTATTTGTAGAGCTAGATTAACAGCAACTATTGGCTACTCAGCCCTTTTGGCCAAGTTATCTTGAAGGTCTAAAGGGGTTTATTGAGAAAGAACTCTTACTGTCTTCATACTGTGTTCTCTTCAGTGCTTTGTAACAGCTTTTGGATGCAAATTTTCCTCAGCATCCTTTCGCACTCAGCTTTTTACAGGTAGGTAGTGCTTAAGAAAAGTTAGAGGACTAAAGCCCGAGTCCTTTTACTTTTCCTCCACCTGAAAGGTAGGTGAGATTGTCCTTTTTGTAGTAATACCAACTGTTTTACTGAGACTTCCTATAGCAGATGGGCCTGGAAAGAAATTTCTGTTCTGTGTTCTCTGTAAAGAGGACAAGGAGATCAGACAGCCTCAGAAATCTCTTCATGTCCAGTGTGAGACTGTTAATTTTTTATTGGTGTTATCAGTATTGTGTAGTTAAGGGGGGAAGGCTTCATTGCATTCTTTGGCTTAGGCCTGAGAGTGCTTACTAGTTTGTAAGATGAAATATCTAAATCTTTGAGGTCTTTGTTTTCCTCTTAAAATTCTTCAGGGAGAGAGAAGGGATTGTTTCTGAGGGGTACTGAAAAGTGTGGTTGAATGTGCAACATACAGGTAGGTTGTCAGCATAAGCTGAAATACATGCATATGAGAACCTGACATCTTTTTTCCCCTACTTTCCTCTTTCCTAACTTCTCTTTCTCCTCCTCATGGAAGTTGAGGCTGAGGGAGGGTGGTAGGCACAGGAGAAGCAACAGCAGCTCTTCTCTGTGCTTCACACCAAAGTGTCTCCCTGTGAGAGAAGTGTGTCTCAGCACTGATGAGTCCACTAGACATTTTTTAATACACCAAAATCTGATTTTAACACAAAGGTGCCACCATGGGGGTGTCCTCTCACGTAACTCTGAAAGCATCCTTTTGTGAGAAAGGTCTTGGGGCAAACGAGCAGAAGTATTTGGTCTGCTTGCTTCCCTTTTTCCACCAGGGATTGTTATGATAAAATAACAGCATTATCCCAAAACTCAAAAGCTGTTGTGGCCTGAGCACAGCTAAAATCTTAGTGTTACTGAGCTTTTCCCATATAGCTCCAGAGAGAAGTCTTCTGCCTTTGTGTCTGCCACTCAGGATTCAGGTTCTGCTTTTGCTTCAGAACATGAGCAGAAGAATTCTCATTTGATGCTAATAATTGCAGTCATGACTGAAACTCATCTAGGGGAAGGAGTGAGTTCTATACTAAGCTGTGGGGCTGCTTCTCCCATTGCTCCCTAACAATTCATTGTGTGGACTTCTCTCATCTAAAAGGTTGGTGGCTTTTGCTTGGGATCAGTGCTCTCTATTTATGTCCTTGCTGGTCTCTGAACACATTCCTGTTGCGTTAAGACTTGAAAGATTTGTAGATGTGTGATGTTCAGGCACAGGATGCTAAGAGCTTATGTTACTATTCTTAGTTTGTAAATTGTCCTTTTGATACCATCTTGTTTCTTTTGTAGGTATAAATAAAACACTGTTGACAATAAGGTGTGAGATTTTTATTGCTTTAAAAAAGGTTTAACCTAATGACAGTCTCTTATTTTTATTTGCTTCAAGACCATGTTCAGTTGACTTGACACCTTAGCACCTAAAACTGTGAAAGGGAGGTGGGATTAATTGGTCTTAATGTGAAAAAAATTTGAGTCACAAAGCATCAAGAAATACCTAGTAGGTAAAAAGCCTGGGGTGTTTCCTCATAATATTTCCCACCTGTTGGTGACACCTTTGTATCTTGACTCCCTAAACAATCTGATGGTCTCCTACCTGGAAAGTAAAAATTAACCACAACAGTATACTCATTTGGGGCTTTTGCTTCATACACAGTAGGGTGTATTTCCAGATTGGCATTGGCTGTCCGTTAGCATGAGTCTCATGCCAAGGAACAGTAGTTGACTTCATCCATTCTACGGTTTGCTTGATGGTTCAGTTGCCATTGTGAGGGTGGACCATATTTGCATGATCGGCCTGTTTTAATTGCCTCTATAAGGGAGATAAGGTGAGGTAAAGTTGCTCAGTCGTGTCCAACTCTGTGACCCCATGGACTGTAAGCTACTAGGCTTCTCCGTCCATGGGATTATCCAGGCAAGAATACTGGAGTGGATTGCCATTTCCTTCTCCAGGGGATCTCCCAACCCAGGGATCGAACCTGAGTCTCCCACATTGGAGGCAGATGCTTTAACCTCTGAGCCACCAGGGAAGCCCCATAAGGGAGATAGTGATGAGAAAATAAAAGGATCAGTGCTTTCCTAAATTCCACACGAAGTATTCCTCTGACTTCAGTTTTAACATTTGGTCAGTTGTGTCTGAATTGCCCAGGAGAACACATCAGATGGTTTGCTTTGTGTCCTTGTTAGAATGTAGAACATCTCTGATGGCCTTCAAATTGGCATTGGAAGACTTAACTTCTTTCCTTTAAGGACTAGAAGAAAAGCTGAAATTAGGATTTTTCATGAAAGCACTGCTTTACAACTTCGTATAATCTTAGTAGCTAATGCCCTTTTCACAAGTGTTCGCTTAGATGTTAAAATGAAGGGAAGATGCCGCTGCAGGTGAACTACAGATGCACTGGCTCCACCTTAGACACGCACCACCACCCCCTCTTGGTAGGCTATGAATCTAGCACTTGTTCTTAGTTCTGTTTCACATCTCACAGCACATCAAGGGTTTTCATCAGCTACAGTCCTGAGAAATGTCCCCATCTCCACTGATGACCACCTCCTGGGCAATTACAACTGCCCCATACTTACCTGCTTTGGCCGCCTTTTATCCTACACAGCAGTTGGTGGACTGGTTTTCAGAGGACCCAGTTGCTGCTATTTGTGGTTAGAATGCATTGTGAACTCTACCCGGACTTACTGAGACCCTACTCTGGATCGATAATCTCTGACCATACTAGCCTTTTGGTCTTGTATCATGCCAGGCTGGTTTCTGCCTTGGGGCTTACACGTAAACTTAGAAATGTATCAGTATTTGTTCTTTATTGCCCTAACCCAAGTGTCAAACATGTAGAGTCGACAGAAGGGACGTGTGACATATATTTTTATCCTAATAACCAGATATAAAAAAGTATCGTGAATCCAAGGACTTTTGTAAACAGAAGACACAATCTTGTTGCACCATGAACCTTGCCTGTGTTCACTTCCATATCGCCTCGAGTACTGAGTGGATTGTTAATCCTGAGCCAGTGCCAGTGACACTGTTCTCCCAGCACCTACCTTTGGTCACATACAAGTAGAAGAAGTCACAGTAGAAGATGGTCTGTACTACCCCAGATACCACCGCAATTTGGTCATAGAAATTCTCAGTCTGGTATCGCCTGATCCAGTTAGCCAGGTAGAGGGCTCGGTACAGCCCAAGAAAGAACAGGTAATGAGTAGTAATGGTCTCGGCTTCGCCAGTCTTGCTGATCATGAAGAGCTGGGGCAGGATGGCCACTGATTCCAGGTAGATGGAGAAAGTCCAGAGGATCTGAGCCAAAGAGAAGGGTCCAGAGGAGGCGGATGAAGAAGGGGCCACCTTTACTTATCAAAACAGTGTTTATTGGTGAGGATATAGTGAGGCAAGAGAACTATTTCATGCTTTTTTCAGATTTTATTAATAGCCACTCCACACAGCTTGCAGGACCAGAGACTGAACCAAGGCCACAAGCAGTGAAAGCCTGGAAACCCAACCATCAGATGGTCAGGGAACTCCCAGAATCATGTTCTTGAAATTTTTAAATGTTTTCATCAGTGTATCATTCAACCCCTTTCTTTGAAAGTAAAAAAAATAAAAGATTTACGTGTACTGCTTTTTCCAGAATAGTATGAATGTTGCTATGGAACAGTTTTTAATTGTTGCAGAATTCTATCACATAAACTTGCCTTAATTGAGGCTATGGTTTCTCAAAATACAATCCATGAACATCACCATCAGAATCCCCTCAGATGCTTATTGCCCCACAGATTGTTGAGTTAAGAGGCCAGACCTACTTGAGTTGAAAACGGTCTGGACTGTGCTTTAGTATCCATTAACCACCTGTTGAACAAGGGTTTCGGCTGTGATGCCTGCTTTGTTTATGAACACAACTACTTAGACATGCCTATTGTTAAGAAGAGCACTGTGGATAGCTTATTGGTAATTTCTGAACTCATATAACAAATAATGGCCACAGTTGTAGAAAGCTAGCCCTGATATTACCAAGGTGAATGTGTTTACTTTTGGAAATGAGTACACTGGGTCCCTCCCTTACCTCCAGAGGAGTGAAACTGTAGTTCTCAAGGAAGGAAAGGCCAATGACAGGGACCAGAAGAAACTCCAGGCGGAATGTGTCATTCTCACTGTCAAATGTTTTCCGAAATTTCCCATAGATCATGTACACTGTGACATAGGCACAGAGGAGAAAAACCATCTGAAAAGGGAGACAGACACATGGGAATCAATGGAGTCATTTCCCAACCTACTTTTGGGGCTTCAAAGTTACCCTCAATTCAGTTCAGTTGCTCAGTCTTGTCTGACTTTGCGACCCCATGGACTGCAGCAAGCCAGGCCTCCCTGTCCATCACCAGCTCCCGGAGAACTCATGTCTGTTGAGTCGGTGATGCCATCTAACCCTCTCATCCTCTGTCGTCCCCTTCTGCCACCTTCAATCTTCCCCAGCATCAGGGTCTTTTCAAATGAGTCAGTTCTTTGCATCAGATGGCCAAAGTATTGGGGTTTCAGCTTCAGCATCAGTCCTTTCAATGAATATTCAGGACTGATTTCCTTTAGGATGGACTGGTTGGATCGCCTTGCTGGGGACTCTCAAGAGTCTTCTCCAACACTATAGTTCAAAAGCATCAATTCTTGGGCACTCAGCTTTCTTTACAGTCCAATTTTCACATCCATATGTGACTACTGGAAAAACCATAACTGACTAGATGGACCTTTGTTGGCAAAGCAATGTCTCTGCTTTTTAATATGCTGTCTAGGTTGGTCATAGCTTTTCTTCCAAGGAGCAAGCGTCTTTTAATTTCATGGTTGCAGTCATCATCTGCAGTGATTTTGGAGCCCAAAAAGATAAACTGTCTTATTGTTTCCATTGTTTCCTGATCTATTTGCCATGAAGTGATGGAACCGGATGCCATGATCTTAGTTTTCTGAATGCTGAGTTTTAAGCCAACTTTTTTACTCTCCTCTTTCACTTTCATCAAGAGGCTCTTTAGTTCTTTAGTTCTGCCATTAAGGGTGGTGTCATCTGCATATCTGAGGTTATTGATAGTTCTCCCAGCAATCTTGATTCCAGCTTGTGCTTCATCCAGCCTGGCATTTTGCATGATGTACTCTGCATATAAGTTAAATAAGCAGAGTGACAGTATATAGCCTTGACATACTCCTTTCCCAATTTGGAACCAGTCTGGTGTTTCATATCCAGTTCTAATCGTTGTTTCTCGACCTGCACACAGATTTCTCAAGAGGCAGGTCAGGTGGTCTGGTATTCCCATCTCTTGAACAATTTTCCACAGTTTATTGTGATCCTCACAGTCAAAGGCTTTGGCATAGTCAATAAAGCAGAAGTAGGTGTTTTTCTGGAACTCTTGCTTTTTCAATGATCCTACAGATGTTAGCAATTTGATCTCTGGTTCCTCTGCCTTTTCTTAATCCAGTTTGAACATCTGGAAGTTCATGGTTCACATACTGTTGCCTGAGTTGGGGCCTACCAAACCTGAGGGCGAGTATTCTGACTTCAGTTGGAAAAGGTAAAGTGTGCTTGCAATTTCTGAATTGAATCTGAAGCTAATGGTCTTTTTGTTAAGTGACTCCATGCTTCTAACTGGGACTGATAGTGCTACCATGATGACTCAGAGGTGCCCAGGTGTCCTCTCACTGTGGAGCCTTAGGCAAAAAAAAAAAAAAGAGAGAGAGAGAGAACTGGTCTCTGTAGAGTGACTTAGCAGTAGTATTCCAGGGCTCCTTTAAAGCCTCAAGTTCTTGGGTCTGCATCAGTGAATTGAGAGCACACTTCCACAAAGACTAAAATTCCTTGAATCAGGTGATAATCAATCCTTCAGAAAAGTGCTCTTTTCCTAACTAGAGTAGCTGTCCTCCAGCATATAATGGTTTTATAATTGGCCTCTAACCTAGGCCAGAGGTTCTCAAACCTGAATGTGTATCAAAATATAGAGGGCTGTCCCTGCCCTACCCTCAGGGGCAGGGGGCTTTCTCTTAGTGGGTCTGAGTAGGCCTGAGAATGTTGCGTTTCTAGCGCGTTCCGCTGTGATCCTGCTGCTGGTGGTCCAGGACCACACTGGCCTAGAAAAGTGTTTGCACTTCAAAACTCAGGTTATTTCCTCAAAGCCTTTTTCTCACCAGAATGAGGCACATGTAACCCTGTGTCACCGTACCCCCGTGTAACAAGACTCATTGCTGCTTGTGATCATATGTTCTGTAAATGTCTATGGACCAGCCTGTCTCCCCTTGGAGAGGAGATTCCCTAAGAGGGTCCATGCCCTGTCTGCCTCTGAATCTAACTCAGGGCCCCAGACAAATGCTGGAATGAGTGAATGAATCAATGAAATAGAGATGACTTCTTCATTTCACACATTTGGAAACTGGCCTCTTTGAAGACTAGACCTCATTCAGCCATGGCAAGGCTGGGTCTACAGTTCTCGCCAGGACTGCCCAAGTCAAACCCTTGGGAAGAGAAATTAACTAAGCAGGCAGTGTTTGCTACTTCTGTGTTGGATTGAAGTAAACAGTGATTTCAGTACCTTGGCTTGAAGTTCACATTGAGTTCAACACACCACAAGTAAGAGCATCCTGCATTCTATCAATTCTAGGAACAAGATAAGATGCCCAGAATCCCAAAAGGACATCTCTGATATAGAGAAAGAGAACTCACTTTTCATTAAATATCTTCTGGGAGCTAGGTATATTACATAGAGTCCCATGTTATCTTCACAATAGCCTGGCAAGATAGTTAGGATTACTCCCATGTAGCTTTTTTACCTTAAAAACCGGACTCCTATTAGACAATGTGCCCAACTAAAAACTACATATTCCAGCCTCCTTTGCAGATAAGGATGGTCAGTGACATGCAGATGGTAGTCACTGGAAAGCTCTATGAAAAGGGTTTACCTAGCTGGCAGGCACCCTACTGCTCTTTTCCCCCTTTCTCCTCCTTCCTATCCTGAATGTGATGTGATGGTAGGAGCTCTAGTACCTATTTTGTGACTCTGAGGCAACCTTAAGGATAGATATCACATTCAGGCTAGCTATATCATTTTCAGGGCTTCTTGTTAAAAAATATGAATTTCAAAATGGCAACAGCAAAGCATTAAACCAAGCATAAGCGCCCTTCTGAGCAACTGCATGGGTAACAAACTTAAGTACTGGTCACACTAAAGCTGGCAGAGCAGAAAGTTAAAAGGAGCTGCCATTCCAGGCTTAGACTACCCACTTCCAGATTTTGTTTTATGAGTGAGGTAAAAATAAATCCTAACATTATTAAAATAACCCACATCTCTGCTACCAGCATCCAGTTACATCCCATTTTACTGACTCTGAAATCTGGGCTCTTTCCACTAAATTGTGTTGGATGATTGGTTAAAGCTTCAGAAAGTGTCTCACTCCAACACAACCTCACAGCTAGGACCCAGGGCTGAAAGATGTTAGGCTTCTCCTTTGGTAAAATAGGACCAAACTTCAACAGCTTCCCACTGCAGACAGAATCCAAATGGTTCACCTGCACCATCTGCCCTCACCCAGTCCTCTGTGGGCATCCCCACCACCAGCAGGCAGCCCTCGCCTGCTGATTTCCCACTGAGTCTGCCTTCTGTCTGCCCTTTGAATACATCAAGCTTCTTCCTGTCTTGGAGGGTCTTTGCACCAGCTCTTC
>SJYC01123967.1:0-40739 GCA_006408675.1 Madoqua kirkii | reverse complement strand
TGTCCATCACCAGCTCCCGGAGAACTCATGTCTGTTGAGTCGGTGATGCCATCTAACCCTCTCATCCTCTGTCGTCCCCTTCTGCCACCTTCAATCTTCCCCAGCATCAGGGTCTTTTCAAATGAGTCAGTTCTTTGCATCAGATGGCCAAAGTATTGGGGTTTCAGCTTCAGCATCAGTCCTTTCAATGAATATTCAGGACTGATTTCCTTTAGGATGGACTGGTTGGATCGCCTTGCTGGGGACTCTCAAGAGTCTTCTCCAACACTATAGTTCAAAAGCATCAATTCTTGGGCACTCAGCTTTCTTTACAGTCCAATTTTCACATCCATATGTGACTACTGGAAAAACCATAACTGACTAGATGGACCTTTGTTGGCAAAGCAATGTCTCTGCTTTTTAATATGCTGTCTAGGTTGGTCATAGCTTTTCTTCCAAGGAGCAAGTGTCTTTTAATTTCATGGTTGCAGTCACCATCTGCAGTGATTTTGGAGCCCAAAAAGATAAACTGTCTTATTGTTTCCATTGTTTCCTGATCTATTTGCCATGAAGTGATGGAACCGGATGCCATGATCTTAGTTTTCTGAATGCTGAGTTTTAAGCCAACTTTTTTACTCTCCTCTTTCACTTTCATCAAGAGGCTCTTTAGTTCTTTAGTTCTGCCATTAAGGGTGGTGTCATCTGCATATCTGAGGTTATTGATAGTTCTCCCAGCAATCTTGATTCCAGCTTGTGCTTCATCCAGCCTGGCATTTTGCATGATGTACTCTGCATATAAGTTAAATAAGCAGAGTGACAGTATATAGCCTTGACATACTCCTTTCCCAATTTGGAACCAGTCTGGTGTTTCATATCCAGTTCTAATCGTTGTTTCTCGACCTGCACACAGATTTCTCAAGAGGCAGGTCAGGTGGTCTGGTATTCCCATCTCTTGAACAATTTTCCACAGTTTATTGTGATCCTCACAGTCAAAGGCTTTGGCATAGTCAATAAAGCAGAAGTAGGTGTTTTTCTGGAACTCTTGCTTTTTCAATGATCCTACAGATGTTAGCAATTTGATCTCTGGTTCCTCTGCCTTTTCTTAATCCAGTTTGAACATCTGGAAGTTCATGGTTCACATACTGTTGCCTGAGTTGGGGCCTACCAAACCTGAGGGCGAGTATTCTGACTTCAGTTGGAAAAGGTAAAGTGTGCTTGCAATTTCTGAATTGAATCTGAAGCTAATGGTCTTTTTGTTAAGTGACTCCATGCTTCTAACTGGGACTGATAGTGCTACCATGATGACTCAGAGGTGCCCAGGTGTCCTCTCACTGTGGAGCCTTAGGCAAAAAAAAAAAAAAGAGAGAGAGAGAGAACTGGTCTCTGTAGAGTGACTTAGCAGTAGTATTCCAGGGCTCCTTTAAAGCCTCAAGTTCTTGGGTCTGCATCAGTGAATTGAGAGCACACTTCCACAAAGACTAAAATTCCTTGAATCAGGTGATAATCAATCCTTCAGAAAAGTCTCTTTTCCTAACTAGAGTAGCTGTCCTCCAGCATATAATGGTTTTATAATTGGCCTCTAACCTAGGCCAGAGGTTCTCAAACCTGAATGTGTATCAAAATATAGAGGGCTGTCCCTGCCCTACCCTCAGGGGCAGGGGGCTTTCTCTTAGTGGGTCTGAGTAGGCCTGAGAATGTTGCGTTTCTAGCGCGTTCCGCTGTGATCCTGCTGCTGGTGGTCCAGGACCACACTGGCCTAGAAAAGTGTTTGCACTTCAAAACTCAGGTTATTTCCTCAAAGCCTTTTTCTCACCAGAATGAGGCACATGTAACCCTGTGTCACCATACCCCCGTGTAACAAGACTCATTGCTGCTTGTGATCATATGTTCTGTAAATGTCTATGGACCAGCCTGTCTCCCCTTGGAGAGGAGATTCCCTAAGAGGGTCCATGCCCTGTCTGCCTCTGAATCTAACTCAGGGCCCCAGACAAATGCTGGAATGAGTGAATGAATCAATGAAATAGAGATGACTTCTTCATTTCACACATTTGGAAACTGGCCTCTTTGAAGACTAGACCTCATTCAGCCATGGCAAGGCTGGGTCTACAGTTCTCGCCAGGACTGCCCAAGTCAAACCCTTGGGAAGAGAAATTAACTAAGCAGGCAGTGTTTGCTACTTCTGTGTTGGATTGAAGTAAACAGTGATTTCAGTACCTTGGCTTGAAGTTCACATTGAGTTCAACACACCACAAGTAAGAGCATCCTGCATTCTATCAATTCTAGGAACAAGATAAGATGCCCAGAATCCCAAAAGGACATCTCTGATATAGAGAAAGAGAACTCACTTTTCATTAAATATCTTCTGGGAGCTAGGTATATTACATAGAGTCCCATGTTATCTTTACAATAGCCTGGCAAGATAGTTAGGATTACTCCCATGTAGCTTTTTTACCTTAAAAACCGGACTCCTATTAGACAATGTGCCCAACTAAAAACTACATATTCCAGCCTCCTTTGCAGATAAGGATGGTCAGTGACATGCAGTGGTAGTCACTGGAAAGCTCTATGAAAAGGGTTTACCTAGCTGGCAGGCACCCTACTGCTCTTTTCCCCCTTTCTCCTCCTTCCTATCCTGAATGTGATGTGATGGTAGGAGCTCTAGTACCTATTTTGTGACTCTGAGGCAACCTTAAGGATAGATATCACATTCAGGCTAGCTATATCATTTTCAGGGCTTCTTGTTAAAAAATATGAATTTCAAAATGGCAACAGCAAAGCATTAAACCAAGCATAAGCGCCCTTCTGAGCAACTGCATGGGTAACAAACTTAAGTACTGGTCACACTAAAGCTGGCAGAGCAGAAAGTTAAAAGGAGCTGCCATTCCAGGCTTAGACTACCCACTTCCAGATTTTGTTTTATGAGTGAGGTAAAAATAAATCCTAACATTATTAAAATAACCCACATCTCTGCTACCAGCATCCAGTTACATCCCATTTTACTGACTCTGAAATCTGGGCTCTTTCCACTAAATTGTGTTGGATGATTGGTTAAAGCCTCAGAAAGTGTCTCACTCCAACACAACCTCACAGCTAGGACCCAGGGCTGAAAGATGTTAGGCTTCTCCTTTGGTAAAATAGGACCAAACTTCAACAGCTTCCCACTGCAGACAGAATCCAAATGGTTCACCTGCACCATCTGCCCTCACCCAGTCCTCTGTGGGCATCCCCACCACCAGCAGGCAGCCCTCGCCTGCTGATTTCCCACTGAGTCTGCCTTCTGTCTGCCCTTTGAATACATCAAGCTTCTTCCTGTCTTGGAGGGTCTTTGCACCAGCTCTTCTTCTGCTTGGAAATGTCTTCCTCTGAGCTTTGTTTCCTGTGTCATTCAAATCTCAGTTTACACATCCCCTCTTTGGCGAGGCCCTTGACCACACTCTCTAAATGGCTCCCTCAGGGCAGTCACTCAGTTGCGTCGGACTCTGAGACCCCATGGACTGCAGCACACCGGGCTTCCCTGTCCATCACCAACTCCTGGAGCCTGCTCAAACTCATGTCCATCGAGTCGGTGATGCCATCCAACCATCTCATCCTCTGTCAGCCTCTTCTCCTCCTGCCGTCAATCTTTCCCAGCATCAGGGTCTTTTCCAAATAGCTTCCTAGCCATTCTTGATCATGTAACTCTGCTTTTAAAACTTTTTGTCTTTATAATTAAAAGGAAACAGCATCACATTTTAATTATTTGCATAGCCTTCTCCCTAGCCAGTTTTTCTCACTTGTTTCATTATCTGTCTCCCCAGTTATGCTGTAGGCTCCATGAGTACGGGTGTCCTGTATTTCTCCTTCAGATTCCTAGCTCACATGCATGCTCAGTTGCTCAGCTGGGTGCTCTTTTACCCTATGGATTGTAGCCCACCAGGCTCCTCTGTTCATGGGATTCTCTAGGCAACCTACTGGAGTTGCCGTCAATCTTTCCCAGCATCAGGGTCTTTTCCAAATAGCTTCCTAGCCATTCTTGATCATGTAACTCTGCTTTTAAAACTTTTTGTCTTTATAATTAAAAGGAAACAGCATCACATTTTAATTATTTGCATAGCCTTCTCCCTAGCCAGTTTTTCTCACTTGTTTCATTATCTGTCTCCCCAGTTATGCTGTAGGCTCCATGAGTACGGGTGTCCTGTATTTCTCCTTCAGATTCCTAGCTCACATGCATGCTCAGTTGCTCAGCTGGGTGCTCTTTTACCCTATGGATTGTAGCCCACCAGGCTCCTCTGTTCATGGGATTCTCTAGGCAACCTACTGGAGTTGTTTGCCATTTCTAACTCCAGGGGATCTTCCTGGAGATCAGAGACTGAACCTGTGTTTCTTGTGTCTCCTGCACTAACAGGAGGATTTCTCACCACTGGGCCACCTGGAAAGCCCTCTTAACTCACAGTAGGTGCTCAATAAATCTTTGTCAGCTAAATGGACCAATAAGCTCTCTGAAAGCTCATAGTATCATGTTTCCTCTTTTGCTTATTTTTTAACCACCGTAATAGTTTTTATTGAGTCTTTAATATATGATAGAAAGAGCCTCTTGATGAAAGTGAAAGAGGAAAGCGAAAAAGTTGGTTTAAAGCTCAACATTCAGAAAACAAAGATCATGGCATCCGGTCCCATCACTTCATGGGAAATAGATGGGCAAACAGTGGAAACGGTATCAGACTTTATTTTTTGGGGGGCTCCAAAATCACTGCAGATGGTGACTGCAGCCATGAAATTAAAAGACGCTTACTCCTTGGAGGAAAAGTTATGACCAACCTAGATAGTATATTCAAAAGCAGAGACATTACTTTGCTGACTAAGGTCTGTCTAGTCAAGGCTATGGTTTGTCCTGTGGTCATGTATGGATGTGAGAGTTGGACTGTGAAGAAGGCTGAGTGTTGAAGAATTGATGCTTTTGAACTGTGGTGTTGGAGAAGACTCTTGAGAGTCCCTTGGACTGCAGGGAGATCCAACCAGTCCATTCTGAAGGAGATCAGCCCTGGGGTTTCTTTGGAAGGAATGATGCTAAAGCTGAAACTCCAGTACTTTGGCCACCTCATGCGAAGAGTTGACTCATTGGAAAAGACTCTGATGCTGGGAGGGATTGGGGGCAGGAGGAGAAAGGGACGACCGAGGATGAGATGGCTGGATGGCATCACTGACTCGATGAACATGAGTCTGAGTGAACTCTGGGAGGTGGTGATGGACAGGGAGGCCTGGTGTGCTACAATTCATGGGGTCGCGAAGAGTCGGACATGACTGAGCGACTGAACTGAATTGAACTGATTGTATATTTACATGTATTACCTTGTTTAATTTTCACAACAAAACCCTCTGAGGCAAGTAAAACGATCTTCATTTTGCAGAGTAGGAAACCAGGGTACACAGAGGCCAGAAGCCTTGCCCAAGCCCAGGTCCCATAGCTACTAACAGCAAAGCCAGAATCAGACCTAGGTCTGGCCGGTTCCCCAGCCTGAGTCCCCAAGCATAAACTGTCTCACCATCTGGGGGTGCTCAGCAGGCCCCTCATCATGGCTGCCCATCCCCCTCACCTTCATTACTGTGTTGTAGATGGAGATGAAGTTGGTGAACAGGTCCAGGTACCTGGTGGTAAAGACGAGAGCGAAAAGGATCTGGCTCTTCCCAGAGATGCCTGCGGTTGGATAGGGACAAGAGACAATAAGAATACAGGCTCCCAGGCTCAAACACACTCCAGAAGCCCAGAGCCTGAGCTGGAAAGGCCTCTAGAGTGCCTGCTTAGTGGTGACACCTTGTCCAGGGCGCTGTCACTCCCGAGGGTCAGGAAACACTCCTTCCCATTGATCACTTGAATCTATTCCTCTTACCAGACTGTAATTTGTCACCCAGTCTCCAAATAAAGACATGGATACCGAGTTCCCAGGGCCCCTGCACATGCCCACCTCAGTTCTTGCTATGGGAAGGGTTAAGGGTGGTGGGAGTCGGGCTCGAGAGGAGAGATGTCAAGGCTGCTCTTCATTCCGCCTCCATCGTTCCACTGACGGTCCTCAAAGCTCCATTTTTTTTTGGAACAGCTCCCTGGCTCTACTAGGCGTTGATTCATCAGGGAGACCACAGCAGGTGGAGGAAGGCACAGGGCCAGGGGAGCAGTCTATTTCATGTTTCCAAATTTTGAGTAAAAAGTGTTTTTTTCTAGTTATAAAAGTTACAACTATTTTTACTGTTTGTAAAACAAAAGCCAGGTAATACACGTTTAGTCGCAAGTTGCGTCTGACTGTTTGCGACTCTATGGGCTGTAGCCTGCCAGTCTCCTCCGTCCGTAGGATTTCCCAGGCAAGAATACTGGAGTAGGCTACCGTTTCCTTCTCCAAGGGATCTTCCTGACCCTAGGACTGAATCCAAGCCGAATTTCCTGCTTGGCAGGCAGATTCTTTACCCGTGAGCCACCTGGGGAACTATACACAGAAATGTAAATTTAAAAATACAGTCTTCTGAATCACAAAGCCTGTGTGTACAACCTTCCTGATCTTTGTTGGCACACACACACACACAACACACACATACATACGCGACACACAAGGGACGCTCAAACGGACAAAACTGGGTTCCTACTTGCCACGCTATTTTCTCCTCTGCCTAGGTCTCTTTCCTTTTTGAACTTTTTATTTTGAAATGATTTCAGATTTACAGAAGAGTTGCAGACAGTACAGAGAGGCCCCACACACCCTTCACATGGCTTCCCCTAATGTTAACACCTTGCACGATGTCAGGTGAGTGCATGCTCCTCAGTTCTGTCTTGTCACAGAGTGACGTCACAGAGTGATTGGAGTGACGGGCACTAAAGCCATCGGCTCTCAGGTCTTGGACAGACCGTGTTACAGCTCTCAGGTCTCCAATAGACCGTGTTATAGCTCTCAGGTCTCCAATAGACCGTGTTATAGCTCTGAGACAAAGCAGAGTTAAAGCTCTGTGTTACAGCTCTATTTTATTTAGAAACTAGCAGGAAAAACTATCCTTCAAGTGTGAGGGCATGTAGACCCAAAGGCGTGAAGAGGAGAGAGCCCCAGCAGGCAGGAGAGAGGCCCGGCCTCGCGCTAGCCGGCCTCTTTCTGTGTGTCTCTCTCCCTCGGGCCCACCCTGTGTAAACTGGGCCAGCCAGGAGTGGGGTTAGTTCTACCTGAGGTCCTCACTCCGGTCCTCAGACCTTCCTTTGTTCTAGTTTTGCGGACTTTTCCCTTCCTTATCTTTTAGCCACTGTCATTCTGGACTCCTGTTTTCTATTCTAACCAAACATTTGCCAAAACTAAGAAACTGATATCAGGAGAGCACTATTGGGCATCCCAATAGTGGATAGCTCCCAAGAGTGAGCTGGGTAGCTCAGCTGGTAAAAAATCCACCTTCAGTGCAGGAGACCCTTTCAGTTCCTGGGTGAGAAAGATCCCCTGGAGAAGGGACAGACTACCCCCTCCCATATTCCTGGGCTTCCCTGGTGGCTCAGATAGTAAAAAGCTGCCTGCAATGTGGGAGACCTGGGTTCAACCCCTGGGTTGGGAAGATCCCCTGGGGGAGAGCATGGCAACCCACTCCAGTATTCCTGTATGGAGAATCCCCATGGACAGAGGAGCCTGGCAGGCTGCAGTCCATAGGGTCGCAAAGAGTCAGACATGACTGAGTGACTAAGCACAGCACAGAGCACCGTTGACTAAACTCCAGACTTTATTCAGACTTCGTGTTTGCCCACTGATGCCCTTTTCCTGTTCCAGACGCCGATCCAGGATTCCAGGCTGCATTTAGCCGTCACGCTCCTTGGTCAACTTTTGGCCACTGTTGATACATGGTCATGGAGGTGGTTCCAGGGTGAAGCGAGCGGCTGCCCTGGTTCCTGTTTCTCTCACCCCGATAAACCCACAGCGGTCTGGATCCATCACCAACCCACTTCTATGGTCCATGATACCCAAGTTTCTGTGTCCAAACATCAACTCTGTCCTCACCCACCCAACTCTTCAAGAGTCAGTGGGGCACTCCATCTATTCCAACCACACCCTTCTCCAGGTTTCTGCCCCTGCCCACACTGCCAGCTTCTCACCTCCCCTGGCTGCTCCTGTCCTCCTCAAACCCTAACCCTCAGATGGTGAGCTCTCTTCTCCCTCTGTCCCTTCATCCCATCCCACACATGAGGGACCCTCCAGCTCCAGACTCTCCTTGGTTCTCTGACCTACATATTTCTGCCTGGCGGAGCCTACCATCTCCCCCTGAATCCCCTCCTCCTGTCTTCCGTCCTTCATAAATGCCACCACCATTCCCTCCACGTTCAAGCCAAAAATCCAAGAGCCACCCTTGAGTCTCTTTCACCTTTGTCCCTGTAGAGACCTGAAGTGAGATTTCCACTACCCAACTACCCCGTCGACCTGTGGGTCTTCACTGTAATGGACTAAGTCCCAAACTGAGGAAACATGAGGATTAACCATGGAAAAGATTACTAGGGAGACCACCCTCTGTAAGTAAGACCCCTACCCCCCCGTTAAAATTACGAACTCCTACTTGTGACGACTTCGGGGAGTGTAAAACCTGCCGAGACCCAGGTACACGGTCGAAAGGATGGTCGTACCGTTCGGACTAGTGTGAACCGTAGACATTTTACGTGACTGCACTCCGGATTGATCCTAAGTTACACCTTATGTTCACAGAAGATGGGGGGTTGGCAGGGGGCCTGGCTGCGGGGGAAGGAGCCCTCTAGGGGAGGGGATGGAGTCCAGGAGGCAGTAACTGGGCCAGGTCGAGCTGAGACTGTCTACACCACCTCCCAGAGCCCGCACTTAGGTCTGGCCGATGCGGGGGGCTCAACCCCATTCAGAAGGGTCCAGTAGGAGGCTCCAGTGGGCGGCACAAGGCTATTCCCCACATAGCTTCTTTCCACTCCTCCCCTCTTTCCATCCCCAGCCGGCCAGGCCCCTGGGTTTCACTCACATTTTCCCTAGCATTTCGGGAACCCTGGCAGTCTTCAGCACACTGGTTTTCCACACTCTTTAAAAACCAGTGAATAATTTACACCAAAGCAAGCCACACACGGAGACCTCAGGACAGAGAGGTGAACAGGAGCCTGGACCTGGCCAGAGTCCCTTGGGGGACCCACTGACCAGGTGCAAACCTCCTACCCTTTGACAGATAAAACTGAGGTCCTGGGTCACATAAGGAGTCAGCAGCAGAGTGCAAACGGAGCGCCAGTCTCCTGCCTTTGGGGCTGGGTCGCTGGGGTGTCACCCAGGCCTGCTCCTGGAGGAGGCGCTCACCCTCTTTGTTCCCAACCAGACCTGTGCTGATCCCTCTCCACACACACAAGGGCCCTCCCACTCATCTGCCCTTTGCTTTTCCCATTGCTGTTGTTTAGTCAATCAGTCGTGTCCGGCTCTTTGTGACCCCATGAACTGTAGCCCACCAGGCTCCTCTGTCCATGGGATTCTCCAGGCAGGAATACTGAAGTGGGTTGCCATTTCCTTCTCCAGGGGATCTTCCCGACTCAGAGTTCTCCTGCATTGCAGGCAGATTCTTTACCACTGAGCCACTCAGCATCTCTGACAAGCCATATAATTTAGTTGGTTGCTACCATCCTTGCTGGCTGACAGCCGCCCACCTCTAAATTCAGCCCCACCAGGCTAGGATCTCTGCCTGTGTGGCCGGCTTCTAGCCCAGGTGCCTGGCAGAGCGGGTGGGGAACAGCGCCCTCTCCTGGTCATGGTGGCTCACCCTGTCCAGGGCACTTCCCGCAGGGACAGGTCCAGGCTAGATTCTGCCCCTCACTGGAGCCTCTCTCAGCATTCGTGGCCCACATCCCCTAAGTGGGAACCAGAGAACCAACCTGTGAGTGCCTGTCTCCCTGGAGACCCCAAACCCAAAAGGCCTCCAGCCCCACTGCAATGACGCTCACAGCACCCGCCTCTGACCCCCAGCCCCTTCCCTCCTGTTTCGATGCTGTTCTCTCAGCCTCTCCCACGGCTTCCAGAGTCCCCTTACAAGCCCCCTCCCCTGCTCCAAGCTTTCCCCCTTACAAGCCCCCTCCCCTGCTCCAAGCTTTCCTCGGCTCCCAGTCCGAACTCCCTAGCCCGTCAGACAAGGCCCTTTCACATCCGATTAACCTCCTACAGCCGGGGACTGGTCTCCCCGCAAGACCTCCCTGAAGACAGGCTGCTTTGCGTTTCCAGGACATGCCCTGCCGTCTGCGACACCACAAGCCCTTCCTGTGTGACACGCTGCCTGTCTTCTGGGACAGAGCAGCACAGAGCTGCTCCTCCCATGAAGCCTGCAGGGGTCCACTCCCTGCCTCGCTGGCCCCCACGAGGAGTCCGTGCCCTTCTCTGTAGGCCCTCACCCCAGCGCCAAGCATAGGGCAGGCGCCTCCAGGACACCAGTGGACAAAGACGGCTGCAGGCCGCTGGGGCAGCCTCTTAATGCACTGAGTCTATTTGACCACCACCGGTCCAGCCCTGAGACGTCTCTGACCCCCTAGTGGGGCCGCCAGACTGCTGGGCAAAAGGGGGACCCCCTCCCACCCTCTCTGGGCTTCTGCTCATGGGCAGCTCTGTGCCCACGTGGGCCTAGCTGATGCCTCTCCTGCCACATCACAAGGAAAGAGGGCCCAGCTGGAGGTGAGGGGGAGGGGCGGGGGGAGGGCAAGAGAAGGCCCTGAGAGTCTGGAGCCACTTCCTGTGTGTTCACCTCCTTCGCCCCCACCTCCCATTCCTCACCTCGGGCCTGAGTGAGGGTAGAGGGCACAACGGGCCCCAAGCGGTGCTGCTCCTGGGCAGCAAAAGGGGTGTCACCTCCTCTCTATCCCCTCTTCCAACCACCAGCGGCCGTGCCAAGTGGTGGGGGAGGGAGGGAGGCAATCCTCCGCCTCCACTGGTCCGTTTCCTCTGATATGGTACAATTGTACATTTTCTTTGGAAGCTAATTTGTGCGAAGACAGTTTCAAGCACCCCCAAGCCGAAGTCCCCACCCTGCAGAGACATTCAGGAGCCTCTTCCCCTTCAGCCTCGCAGCAGGGGCGTGGGGCTGCCCCCCTCCTCTGCCCCAAGTCCCCACCTCCCGCCCGGGACGCGCGCCCTCACCCGCGCAGCACTTGGACCTCCAAATCTTCCCCAGAAGCAAGATCATGGCCAGGAGATGGCTCAGGTCGCCGAGGATCCGAAACACGTTCATGGTCCGGCCCGCGCGCAGCCAACTCCTGGGAAACTTTTCTGGCGGGCAAGGCGGCTGCCACGTCCCCGGCCCCTGCCCCGGCCCCGGCCTGTGGGTCCTGCGCCCCCGAGCTCCGCGCTCCCGTCCGGGCGCGGCCGCTCCGCCAGCGCGCACTTGGCCGGGCGGTGACGTGGCCGGACCGGCGGCCGTGCCAGGGAGCCAGGAAGCGCCGCCGCCCGAGATCCCGCCTCCCGGCCCAGCCCAGCGCCTCGGCTCCCGGGGCGGGCCGTTCCGCGGGCCGGGGGCTTCCGGCCTGGGCTCGCTGACTGCCGGCCTGGACTCGCCGACTGCCGCCCCGGGCCGCTTTGTGTCCACCGGGTGCCTGCCACGTCCCACCCCGCCGACACCCCTGAGAGGGGTCCCCGGGAGTCCAGGCCCTTACCTCCCCTGCTTGGAACCGAGATCCGGCCTGGGCTCGCTGACTGCCGGCCTGGACTCGCCGACTGCCGCCCCGGGCCGCTTTGTGTCCACCGGGTGCCTGCCACGTCCCACCCCGCCGACACCCCTGAGAGGGGTCCCCGGGAGTCCAGGCCCTTACCTCCCCTGCTTGGAACCGAGGGTGACCATGGGCGAGCCACTGGGTCTCTCTTTCTGCCTTGGTTCCCTCATCTGTACACAGAGCTCAGAAGACCCGTTCTGGGGTGAAGTGGGGTCCCGCGTGCCACTGCTTGGCATGGCTTAGCAGGTTGGAAGCCCCCAGAAACAGGTGACCCACTGCTATGGTCATCATCAGCCTGGGGTTTGAACTCCTTCCTCCCGTGGGGTGAAGAGCTGCAGCCAGTTTCCCCTTCCTCTCACCTGTTCGTTTCAGGAGCCACCTTGTCCTGACCTGACCTGTTGGACAACAGTAACCAAAGACTCTCTGGTTGGGAGTCAGGTGGGCCTGGGTTCCAGCCAGGGTGCTGAGAGACTTTCCTTCTCTTGGCCTCAGTTGTTTCATCTGTAAAATGGGATGACAGTGAGCATGGAAGAGGTCAGGTCTGTCAGGGAGATGCAGGATCCTCACTAGTGTCTCCCTCTTCTTGGTGTGACAAGATGTCAAACAGGAGCACAGGCCAGGAGAGACTCCAGAGGGCAGTGGGCCAGCAAGTTTGGAGGGTGAAGGGGGAAGGACCAATGGAGGGGAGGAGTCCTGTCAGTGCTGTGTGGCCTGAGCAGACCGGCCACCCTCTCTGGGCCTGGGCCTCTGAATCTGTAGTAGTGGGTCACATGTGCTCCCCACTTTTGACCCCTGTAGCCCGTTTTCCTGCTCAGGACCTCGACCTCTCCCTAAATTACTGACTTCCTCTCTGCCCCCTCCTCCATCACAGACAGCTGGAGAGGCTCTGCCCTGATTAAATCTATCACTCCTCTGCTTATGACACTCCATGGCCCCGTCACCATGCCTCCAGGCCATGGCAGTCCTTCGAGACTCAAAATGTGGTCCAAGGACCAGCAGCATCTGTATTGCCTGTTCGGACTGTGGGATCTCTGGCCCCACCTCAGACCCACTGAATAGAATCTGCTGTTAAACAGCATCCCTGGGTGATGTGTGTGCACACAAAAGTTCGAGAAGCACCAATCAAAGCAAAACTAAGAAGGAGGTACTAAAATTCCCATTGTACAACTGGAGCACTGAGGCACAGAGAGGTTAAGCAATTTGCTTAACATCACACAGACACTAAATCGTGGCACCTGGATTCCCACACACAGTCTGATTCCAGTGTCATGCAATTAAATCATTACATTACACTGTGGGTTGTCATCGGAGGTGATGAGCCCCCTGTCACGAGAGGTAAGTAAGCAGGGTGGAGTGGGGATGCCCATTTGTCAAGGATGCTCTGTGGGGACTCCTGCCCTGGTGAAGATAACCATCAAGTATTGAGCACCTACTGGGTACTCGGTACAAGGCATGGGTCAGGCATATTAGGTTCTCTCAGTTTGGCCCCAACAGTCACCTTCTGAAGCAGGTTTTAAAGCCTCACTTTGCAGGTAAAGGCTATCGAGACCCAGCAAAATGAGCTGTGTGGTCCAAGTTCCTGTGGGAGGAAGAACCAGGCACTCATCCCAGGGCTGTGACGGGTTCTGAATGGGCTGCTGTGTTCCCTGCTCCCCCCAAACCCTGCCCAGATGCCTCCCCGCCCCAGAGAAGGCGGCGGCTATTTAAATCCCTCAGGTGTGGCTACAGTTCTCTCTGCCCAACCAGCTGGCATCTCCTCCTAGGCGCCCACCTCCTCCCCAAGCCAGGGAAAAGCACGTGCATTTGCCATTTGGTGAAACATCTGTCCTCCTGAGAAGCAGCCCCAACTGCCAGCGGGGGCTGGAATGGCTGGAATCCTCCTCTCTTTCTCCAGGGGGACCACAGGGGAACTGGCCCCGGCCAGAGGAAGTCTGAGGAAGGAATGGTGGACGGAGAAGAACTCAGGCTGGGTGGTCCAGGGCCAAGGGCTTGTCCTGGGCCTGCCATAGTGGCCTTGAGCCTGTCATGTCTCCTCCTCGGGCCTCCACTTTCCCATCTGTTAATGGGGATAATGAAGATAGAAGTATTGCTGACTGGGGATTCCCTGGTGGTCCCGTAGCTAAGGCTCCACGCTCACAGTGCAGGGAGCCTGGGTTCCATCCCTGGTCTGGGATCTAGATCTCACATGCCGCAACTAAAACTCAGCTCAACCAAATAAATAAAATATTAAAAAGAAGAAGAGGAAGAAGTGTTGCTAACTGGTTACTTGGTCCTCCTTACAGCTAGTCTTCCCAGTTTCCCTATGAAACTGATACTCCCTATGTCTCAGGAGAGGGAGCTCATCACTCCAATTTTACAGATGAGAAAACTGAGGTTCAAACTTGTCTCTTGTTCCCACAGGTCACATAGACCTCTTCTCTCCAAAGTTCTATCACTCTGGCCTTAGTAATCGGCCCCACCTTTTTCATACCTACCCCATCTTCAAGGTGGAGCATTTTTCAAAGCTCCGCATGAAGCGCAGGGAAAACCCCCTTCTCATTTTACCCCCTCTGTTTCTAACCCATGCCGGCACTCCGACCACCTGCACCATCAGACCTATCTCTCCTGGATGTTGGGGGGTTCCTGACAAGTCCCTTACCCCTCCAAGCCTCACTTTTCCTGACACCTGAAATTTGTCTGCTTTAGGAATGAAATGGAGGGGAAGCCAAGAGGGAAATTTCCTTCAGTTCAAAGGATAAGGATTCTTTTTACATGAAGAAAGCAGATTGTATGCTTTCAAAGTCAGATTTATGGGAGAGAGAACGGGGGAGTTGTTCAATGATAGAGGGGAAAATGTATATACAGATTTTTTTTTCCTTCCTGGTCCTAGCCTTTTGTTACATTGCACCACTGTATTGAATATCTTGCCACCTGCTTCAAATTCTATGTGGATGTAAGGTGAAAATCACAATCATGAGGACGCCTAGCCTCCTAATCAGCTGCCTCTGGCTGTGCAGGACCCTGGAAAGAAGATGAAGCTATGGGTCTGGCTCCTGGGACTCTCTTTGAGTTCCTGGGGGCCACTGTGGCTTTTTCTGTTCTTAGCAATTAGTGGACGCTCCTCCACCCCTCCGTGGAAAGGAGGAGCTTTTCCCAGGCAGGTGTTTCAGAAGTTCCCCCTTCCCACTCTGCTCAATATATTTTGAGTGACGTTCTGTAGGAACTAGTGTGCGCCCCATCTTTACAGGGCGGGAAACCACGTTTCCAAAGCCTCTCCTCCACTTTCAGTCCCAAGTACATTTATTGAAGACCAGCTGTGTGTCAGGTGCCTTGCCAGCTGTTGTAGGTGTATACCTAAGGAGCCCCTGGGGCGCCGTGGGGGACAGGTGCCTGTGCAAGGGCTGGATATGGTGCAGAGGAGAGAGAAATTACCCTGGGCTGAGGGGAGTCAGGAGGCAGAACTGCAGTTAGGAAGGCTTTCAAACAATGCCAGAGTGGGCTCTGAAGGATGAATAGGAGCTTGCCTTCAGGACAAAGCCAGAGGGAAGAGAGTACAGTCCCAAACAGAAAGAACTACAGGTGCAAAGGTGCAGACGTGCGCCCGACGTGCGCCCGATACCACCGACTCTCCCAGCATATTTTATTTGTAGCACTCTGCAGTGAAAGCATGGAGTCTTAACCACTTGACCCCCGGGAAAGTCCCATCCCTCCTCTCTCTCTTCTCACGCCCTGCCCCAACCCATTCACTGACCTTTTAAAGTGAAAGAAAGTGAACGTGAAGGCACTCAGTCGCGTTCGACTCTGCGAACCCATGGACGGCAGCCTGCGGGGAGCTAAGCTTCCCAGCTCTGCTATTGATGAGCGGCCTGAATTTGGGCAGTTTGTTTCATTTCTCCAAGTCGCAGTGTTCTCATCGGTCATTTGAGTGTGAACCAAGTACTGATTTCAGAGGGTAAATGTCAAGGTCAAAGTCAGCTAGGTTTCAGAAGCGTTTTGCAGGAAATAAACCACGCAACAAACGCCAGCCCCGGGTCCCGTTTACAGGACACCGAAGCCCAGCGAAACAGCAGAGCTAGCAGAAAACACAGAAATGTCATGTCCTCGGGAAGCGATCAGTCCTTTTCTGGTTTATTCCCCAAGAAGTGCGAAAAAGATTATTATTGGTAACCTCTCGCCCAAGGATGCCTTCTGGGTCGCTGGAAGTGTTCTGTATCTAGATCCGAGTGGTGGTTACATGGGTTTTTAACATATGTAAAAGATGCATTGAGCTGTACACTTGAGATGCATGTAATACCGTTTGTTAATTACACCTAAAGTAAAAGTGAAAGAAATCAACCCTGGCCGCGATGCCCCCTTCCTTCGCCGCTGGCGACAGGTGTCTTTCGGAGAGTCCTAAAGCCTCCCCGCGCGCAGCGCAGCCAAAGCGCTCTGAGCCGGGAGTCGTGCACCGCGCACCCGAGCCTGGGCGAGGTTCCCAAGGCAACCGCAAGCCGCTCCCGCCGCGTCTCCCGAGTGACAAGGCGCCGCCGAAGCCCCGGAGCCCGGTTCACGGAACGGGAGCCACGGAGCGAGGCTGGAGGGAGAGGGTGGCTGGCCAAGGGCGGAGGGGAGAAACTCCGCGCCCTTTGTCCTTACGCTGGCATTCCGAGGGCATCCAGCAAGCTCCACTCCCCAGCCCTGGCCGTGGCCATAAACTGCTGCTTGAACTCATCCATCCCTAGGGATTCCTTCTCGCCTTTCCAGGTGGGGAGATGGAGGGCTTGACTACTCCCCTATATCATAGAGCAAATTAGGGGCAAAGCCATGTGCTGCACCCTGCATGCAGCCTGCTTTCAAGCTTGTGTCTGGCAGCCAAATGGATGGCACACAGGGCTGTGTGCCAGCATCTCCTTGGGGTCTGGTTCCGACTCTGCTAGTGACCTGCTCTGTGGTCCCCTCTCTTGTCTGGGTCTCAGAGATGGGGACAATATCACCATCTCAGCATAGCTGCTACCAAGTGTGTGAAATAAGGGATGTAAAGGTGTTATAAACTCGGAAGTGCTTTGCGTGTGTCAAGGACCATGACCATCGCTAACCTACTGCCTTTTGCTTATCATCACCCGAGCCCCAAGCACAGCCTGGGGGACAGCCAGCTGCACATGAAGCTGGGGCCCGGAACTCTCCACGCCCGGAGATTTCCAGTCTGCAGGTGAGAGTTCCCTGCCCCCATTTCCTGCTTCCTAAGAAATGGGTTCTGAGGTCTCTCCCAGATACCAGGGATCCTTTGGTCCCCAGACTGTCCATTTAAAGGGGCTCACAGAGACATTACCCCCCACCCGCCCTCCTAATCTTCTACCCTGCAGCTGGATCACAGGGGTTCTCCACTACAGGAGGACATCTGGAGGTTCCAGAACGTTTGAGGTCCCGGAACAGAACCCAAGACTACAATCCTCAGTGCCCTTGAACGCCTCACGCCGGGCGTGTTTGGACAGTTGAGTATTCATGTGCTGTGAGGCTATATATTTTGGTGTATATGTGTGCGTGTATACACATGTGCCTGGCATGTGTATGCTGGGGCGTGAGTGTGTGTGTACTTGGGATGTGTATTTGAGTGTGTGTATGTAAATGTGTGTATAAGGACTGTGTGGTATGTGCTTACAGGTGTGTGTTGTATATTTGTGGCATATGTGTTTACCCATTCATCTATTTGTGTCTTTGATGCTGTATATGCATATTTAGGTGGACATTTGTGGGTTTGTACTTGTGGTGTGCACAAGTGGGTGTGTGAAACTGTGAGGTCTGTGATTGTGCCAGTGTGCTGGGGGTCCTGGGTACAGGGACTCTTTCTGTCCCATCTCCCTTCATCTGGATGACCTTCTCCTAGTTAAGGACTGTGGCTGAGACCACAGGCATCCTTCTGCTTGCTCTTGCCCTCACTGCAGACCTGTGCTGTCCAAGTCTTGACCTTGCCTGGGTCTTTGACCAGTGTGGGCACCGGGGGCAAAGGGTAGGTGAGTGAACCTAGGGCCAGGACTCGTGTGCCACCCCCTCTCTGCCGGGCCTCTTCCCCTCCCCACAGCAGGAGCAGCAGCGGGAAAGGTTGGCGGAGGGGGGCTATTTTGGGAGCGTCTCCTTAGCAACAGCTGCCACGGCCGTCTGTGGCGGTTTTTCTATAGGTGCTAAAATATTCCACCCTGGTGACTAGTGAGTGCTGGGGGGGTGGGTGAGGGTGGGAGTGGAGGGCCACAGAGACCCCTGCAGTCCTCTGTTCCTAGGGCACAGCCTGCTAGTATGAACCCCCAACGTCCCTTTCCCCACCTCTGGTTCTCACCCCTCAGAATTGCTGGGGCTTTAGAGCCCTGAGACAGGCCAGCTGTGTCCTGAGGTGATTTTTAATCTGAGCAGCTGGGCTTCCTCAGTTTGCCCCATCTGTAGAATGGGCTTGTCTGACTTTAAGAAAATCTCTAGGTGAAAATTTCTGGACTCTGTGACTCTGCTATTTCGAGGTAGACTTTTCCCTCCCTTCCCCAGCTGTCCCAGCTGCTTGGCCCAAGTTCCCTTCTGCTCCAGTCCACCTAGCTTTCTGCACAAGCTCTCAGGGCTTCTGTTGAACCAGGGAAGCCTGGTTGGGCTCCCAGAGTGAGTCGGTTAGTGGGTGCTCTGCTGGCCTGGGGTGACCTTTCCCCAGAAAACAGGAGAAGGTTCAAATCGTGGCTCAGACACTTGCTAACACCCTGAGCAACCCCAGGCAAGCCACTCCCTCTTTCCAGGTTTCTTCCTGTGAACTTACCTGGGTAGTCAGAGTCTCCACCTCAGTGAGCTGTTATCAGGGTCAAATGAGAGAATAGAGAATGGGCAGGAAGCTTTGGCAAAATGTATAGATGAATGAAGGTTTTTACTATCATCCCCATCAGACTTCAGAGCAAGGCTCACCCTTACAGACAGCAGTTCCTGGCCACCCAGGGCCAGGTCACATGCCTTAGTTTCCCCACTGGTAACAAGTGCTGTGTCGTAGAGCTCCTGTAAAGGTTAAACGAGACAACACTCGTGAAGGCCTAGAGCAGGGCTGGCTGATGACAGGCACTCAAAGGAGGCTTGCTTCTGTGTTCAGTGCAGTTCAGTCACTCAGTCGTGTCAGACTGAGTGACTCTTTGAGACCCCATGGGCTGCAGCACGCCAGGCTTCCCTGCCATCACCAACTGCTGGAGCTTGTTCAAACTCATGTCCACTGAGTCAGCGATGCCATCCAACCAGCTCATCCTCTGTCGTCCCCTTCTCTTCCTGCCTCAATCTTTCCAAGCATCATGACAAAGCCTATTTACTCTTTGGGACCCCAGGCCAGATTGCTCCGTGACAGACTGAGGCCTCTGAGGTCCAGTGAGGACAAGCAACTTGCCCAGGCTCACCCAGCTTCTGACACCCAAGCCTATCCCCTGCAGCCTCTGACTCTCAAGCCTCCCCACAACTCCCCACCCCTGCCCCGACCTCTACGCAGAAACAGCAAATTCTTCTTTAGTCTTTAATCAACTTCAGAATAGCCCCTTCAAGTGGATATTATCCTCCCTGCTTTACATGTGAGGACATTAAGGCCCAAAGAGGTGAGGTGAGTTGTTTAGAGTCACACGGAAGTGGGTGGTGCTGAAGAGACTCTTCTCTGGAGTCCTTAAACCTCTCCCTGCCCGGAGGTCCCCTTTTGGCCCCTCCGCACTTCCCCTCAGCCCACCCTAAGCCTCCACAGGACTCTGCTCCTTACGGGAGATGAGCAGGGGAGGCCACAGACTGGAGCCCCAGGCCTAGCAGTGGACCATCACCAGAGGTTTCCTCTCAACCCCTGTGACTCACAGCCACCAGGCCTCCTCCTCCCCTCTCACTGAAGTCACTACCCCTGAGTCCCCACTCTCTCCTTAAGCTGCCCCCCAGAGACCTAGCACTGGGTTTGATCCCAGGAAAACAGATGCTCTAGGTCTAAAGATATCCTTGTCCCCATCTCCCCCCTCCTTCCCACGCCTCTTCCTTACCCTGAACCCCTCACTCCCAAGCCAGCAACCAGGCTAAGCCTCTGGCCAGGTGAAGAGACCACAGGCCATTTGTCTCACCTGCGTCATCTCCCACTTTCAATTCATGAAAAGGTATGATAGCTACCAGGCACACATGGCCGCTGACCATTCAGGCTGCCTGAATTCCCCAGCCATTCACACATCAAAGACTCATTCCATGGGACATCTGTCCTAGTTGCCTGCCTGGGAGGGCACAGCAGGGTAATGAGGAAGCGGGCATGGGATGGGCTACGCACTATGGAGCTCTGCACGGGGCTGAAGGGAGGACCAAGAAAGGATGGTCCTGTTTACTGAGCACCTACTATGAGCTGTGCATTTCTAGTGCATCCACCTCACTTGATCTGTGCCTGTGAGATGCTCACAATGGTGAGGGTGCTCATTTTACAGACAGGTTAAATACAAAAATTTGCTCAAGCTCATGCAGCTCCTAGGTGCTGTTGAGCCCAGGTTGGCCTGACTCCCAAACCCACTTAACAAGAATCAAACCTGTGCCCAGTGCTGGATGAGTGAATGAAGAGGTGATGGGTGATTTCTGCTGAGGGCAGCAGGAGGCCTTCCTAGGGGAGGCAGCATGGAGGCTGCACTGGGCAACTACAGGAATTCTCAGAGCATTTCAGGCAGGAAGAACAGCATGTGCAAAGGCAGAGAGGTGTGGAGGCATCTGGTGTGTTCTGGAATCCATAGGAACTAGGGTGTATGTGTGGGTATCTGGGGTGTGGGTATCTGGGATGGGACCTGACTGTACACCACATGGAGGAGACGGGCTGGATCCTCTCGGGTGGGGAGGGTCTGCAGGGATTGGAAACCTTCATGGTGGTCCACGTGCTCTGGTTCCTGGCTGGCGCAACTTCAGAGAGTCGGCTTGAAGGAGGAACCAGAGATTTCGTATTCAATAAGTTCTCAGTCTGGCTTTGGGGTGCCTCAGTCTCTCTCTCTTAACTGCGGCCAGTCAGAGATGTCCAGGCTCCCAGGGAAGTCCTTCTGGCTGTCTAACTGCAGGCATTCTCTCATCCTTCTACCCTGCCTCTTCCAACCTCCTGCATCCTGAGAGTGTTGGAGTGAGGTGACAGAAAGGCCATGGAACTGGCTGACTAGCCAGAGACTACGAGGCGCTGTGGTCTTCGCCTCACGTCCAGAGTGTGGGGCCCAAACCTTGGCGCTGCCCAGGGCCAGAAGGCGCGATCTTCCCTTTTAGAGACACTCTGGGGGTAATGAGGATGCGCACAAAGAGAGCCTGGGGTTTGGTCCACCTCTGGGTGACCTTGGGCAAGCTTGTGACCCTCTCTGGTCCTCAGTCTCCCTGTCTGTAAAACGGGGCGGTGCTACCTAGCTGATTGTGAGGGTCGTTCCAGAAGAGCCACGCCTCCGTCGACGGGAGCGGGTGTGTAGGGTCCTTAACTGCCCGTCCTACAGGAGCGGAAGGGGACCGCAGAGGGGGGCGACCCGGCACCACCGAGCCGGGTACCGACCCTCTCCCACCCACAGTCCCTTTGCTGCACGGAGGAACCCTCTCCACCTGCCCCTAGCGGGGTGAGGGGGACGGAAAAACCCGGCAGCGGACTCTCGGAATGGGCTCCAGGAGGAGCGCTCCTGGAGCGAGGAGGAAAACCCGGGCAGGAGCTCGGGCAGGAGCGGACCGCGCGCCCCTCGAGCCCAGGCTCGGCCCCGGCGGGCGGGCGGTTGGGACCGGGGTGTGATGCCCGGTTAGGCGGAGGGGAAAGGGCAGGGCCGGGCCCCGCGGGCCGCCCGGGGCTCCGGGACTGGGAGGGTGGGGGGCGCGGCCTCCGCAGTGGGGCTCGGGTCACGTGTGAGGAGGGGCGAAAGTCTCGCAAAGCGGAGCGGGTGCCGCGAGTTGGGAGTTCTCGGCGCGCCGCGGGCGGCGGGAGCTCGGGCTCCCGGGCGGGCGGGCCGGGGACGCGGCGCAGGCGACGGGGGCCTGGGTCCGAAAGCGCGGGGGGCCGCAGCGAGAGTGGGAGGGAGAGAGAGACAGACCCCGAGCGAGACAGAGAGAGCGAGACACGCAAGGGAGAGACCGGGCAGGGGTGAGGACGGCAGGGAGCAGACTGGGAGGGCGACGGAGACGGAGACCGGGACCCGCGGGGAGAGAGACCCAGGGGGCGGCAGAGATCGGGAGAGACAGAGCCCAGCGCGCGGCGGGGAGGTGGCGGCAGAGCCCGGGTCGGCCGCCCGCGGGGGTCTAGGGGCCGGAGGCCAGCGCCGCGGGGCAGGGAGCGGAGCGCAAGGCGGGCGACTGCGCGGAGGGGACAGATAGAGAACGGTGGGGGCGGCGAAGGGAAGGCGCCCGAGGCGGGGGCGGGGGGGGCGCCAGCGCCATGGGCCCCCGGACCCCTGCGCTCTGAGCCCCGGCCCCGGGGCCCGACGATGCTGAAGCCGAGGCGGCGCCGAGGGCGCGGCACAGGGCAACGCTGAAAAGTTGGGCGGCCCGCGGGGAGCGGCGCGGGACGGCCCGGAGACCAGGAGACCCGGGGACCGACGGACAGACCCACAGACAGCCGGAGAGGTGCGGCGGGGCCGGCCCGCCGAGTTCGCGGGGAGGGGGCGCCGGGACTTCCCTCTCCCCGCCCGGGACGCCGCCCGCCCGATCGCGCCTGGGATGTAAAGCCGGCTCGCCGCCTCCCGGAGACTCGTCGGACCCTGCGCCCCGCGGTAAGCCGGGCCCGCGCTCGCCGCTGGCGCTGTCCGTCCGTCTGTCCGGCCTCGTGCGTGTCTGTGTGTCCCGGGACCTGGCGGCTCGGGTCCCGCTCGCTCTGAACCTGATTTCTAACCCGGGTTCCCGCTGCCATTCGCGCGTTCAGCGCGGTCAGGCGATTCCCCGGGATCTGGTGAGTTTTGTCCTCTATCCGTCGTCTTCGGAAGCATCGAGGTCTGGGTCTCTGCCAGAAAACGGGGGTAGAGGTGAGGGAAAGGCGCCTTGACCTCCTGTCCCGGCCATGACCTTTTCCTCCACCCACCTCCGGTTGTCACACTGGGTTGGAGGAGTTTCGAGGCAGGTGACTTGTGGCAAGGGGGGAGGGGGGAAGGGTCCGTCTCCTTTTCATCTCCCCACCTGCAGCCTGTTGGCAAAGGGCCCTGCTTGAACAAAATCCTACTTGTGTTTCGAGTACCTACTTTGGACCCCAAGACCCTAGGGTGGGTGGACAGGTATCCAGGGAAGAAGGCAGTTCATGTTTCACAGTGTGGGAGGCAGGCTGTGGAGAGAGGCTAGACTGCTTTTCCCTGCCCAGACGGAGAACCCCCAAGAAAGAGAGGTCTGGATGCGCCCTGGAGTAGGGAAACTCCCTGCAACTGCGACAGTGTCCAGCGTTCTCCCCACCAGCATCTCCATCACACTTGCGTCCCCAGAGCCCAGGCTCTACCATGGGGAGGGGTTGAGGATGGGGGAGAGACAGGTGGAGGGTAGCCTGGCTATGTTGGCAGGTGAGGGCCTCAAGAGTAGTAGAGTGTCAGGAAGCAGGTTGAGGTATTGGGGAACTAAGAGAGGGAGGCCCAAGAGCCATCCATGCAAGGTTCAGAGAGGAGCTGGACAGCTGAGTGTGTGTGCATGTGTGTGTGTGTAAAATGTCTATTCTGCTTCTCCCCCACACCCAGTCTTGTGACCTCCAGGGCTCTGGGATTTGGGGGAGCCCTTGGCAGCATTTGGGGGCCTGAGAGTCAAACTGTGGCCTCAGCTTGGACAAGGATAAAGGGAACAAAATTTAGAAGAGAGCGGTGGGGTAAGGGCTGAAGTGCAACATGGCAGGACCCAAGGCTGTTGAGCTGACCCATAGCCAAATTGGAAGGCTGAACCTAGAACATTCTATCCTGTTCTCCACCGAGAGGATGGGCTTTCTCTGGGGTTTTCCATGCCAGGCAGTGGGCCTTGTATATCCTCCATTCAGGCTCCTAGAAATCAGCTCAGCTAGCTGAGGAGCCAGCACGGTGGACAAGTCCCTCTTCTCCCTGACCCTCAGCCTCCGTATCTGTGGAATGAGGACACCACTGCATGTCCCACTGACCTCCAAGTCGGGGTGGGGAGGCCTTGGCTCACATGAGCTGAGAGCTGTTCACAGGCTGGGGAACGCACTGAGCAGTTGGGAGTGAGGATTCCTTTTACCTTTGGGAAGATGAAGAGCTAATGAGGAGAGGGGAATATGGCCTGAAATAGGGCTGACCAAGAGGAGTGTTCAGAATTAGAGGAGAGACTTGGGGCTTGGGAGCTAGTTCTCAGGAACCTTTGGGTTACCCTTGAATGAGAAGCTTTTCTCCCATAAAAAGTTTTGAGGTGACTTGGAACAGACAGAGCTGGCCTTGAATTTCTGTGGGTGACCTTGGGCCTCTCGCTTGACCTCTCTGAGTCTCAGTTTCTCCACCTGGAGAGTGGTACTGATGGTACTGCCTTCACTGGGTTGCTGAGTGATTTATAGACTATGTCAGGTCTCGGGAAGCAGCGGACACAAGCCCAGAGCATAGTAGGTTCTTAACAGACATTTGCAGAGCTGAGAATGAAGTCGCTTCAGGAGATGCTGTGAAAAAATTTCTCAGCTTAGGATCTAAGAGGGAAGGGGAGGAGGAACCGTGTAGGCTTACAGGGCGGGCTGGTTCTTAATGTGGATCTGGGGGAGGCGGGGGCGTGTGCTGTGGGGGGTGTGAGGAGGAGGGGGCCCCTCTGCAGGGACCACTGAGTCACGAGGACATGTAAGCGACATGACAACCAGCAACATGGTAACCAGGAGACTAGCGGCGGTGGGAAATGGAGCTGGAGCAGTGTGTTGTGAGGGGGTGGGGGCGGGCAGGACCGGCAGCCTGGGCCTGGAGGGTCCAGGGAGCAGCCAGGCTGGCCTCTCAGAGTGAGGAGGGGAGGCCCCGAGCCCAGGTTGAGCTAGGGAGGGGGGAGGGGCTGGAGACGAAGGAGGAAGGCATTTGGGGGTCTGCTGGGCAGGGGGCCTTCTCCTGCACCTCCCAGGCTCCTCGCTCCTCTCCTCCACATCTCCACTTTTCATGCCTCTCCCCCTAGGATGCCAAATTTGGCTCACGCAATCTGTCGTCTCTCTTCTGAGATTGGCACCGGGACCAAAGCTGAGTGCATTACATCAGCGCCGCTCCCCCTGCACGAGGAGAGAAGGAGAGGGAGGGACAGAGGGCTGGGGGGCAAGCGGCCAACCCTCAACTTTCTTTCCTGTCTTCCTGCTCACTCTTCCCCCTCCGTCTCAGGTGTTGAGGGCTTCTGGAAGCCACCAAGCCAGGCCTCGAGGCAGGATGAGGGTCTAATCCTGGTGATCCCTGGACAGGGCAGGAGGTCAGACCATGTTGCTGTCCCCCTGGCAGGGTGAGGCCTGGGAGGCAGAGAGCCTGGGTTCTGGACCCTAATCTGTCATTGCTTGGCCTGTGTGACCTTGAGCAGCCCCCTGACACAACCACCCTGGGCAAAGCCTACATCTGGATAGAGAACAGTTGGCCGTTTGAGATCTTGGTGACGCTCCTGAAAACAGATGCCCTTGAGTCCTGCTGCTCTCTTGTTCACAGAGTAGGAACTTCGGCTCTCTGTGACCTTGAGCAAGTGACTTCACTTCCCTAGGCCTCCATCTCTTCACCTGTAAAATAGGGCTGGCTGATAGAGCCCTCAAAAGCACTAGATGTGAAAAAGGTACTAGACACGCAAGAGGAGCATGGGGGAAGAGACAAGGCCTCTGGCTCAAAACCAGACATCGGAGACCCCTTGGCTCCTGGCACGCCAGCCTGGAGGTGGGGTGCAAGCTGAGCAGCCACTGACAAGACAGAGTTTCAATTCAGACAAAAGGGTTGGCACTTACATCACTGATCTGATGGTCTTATTTATTTATTATTTTGCAAAAGTGAAAACTTAAGCCCAGAGAGGGAAGTAGACCTCCCCCCTTCCCCCCACCGCCACGGTCACAGTAATGGTTTGGGGTTGGAAAAAGCAGATCTGGGGCCTGAACCCAGAGCTTCTGGCTCCCAGCCCCAGCTGCAAGCAGAGAGATAGACAGGCGCATACACGCCTCCTGTGGAAGGCTGAGCCCAGCCCAGACAGAACCCAGGAGCTCTGAGGAGCTCTAAGAGACCCTTGGTCCCTCCCTCCTCCCTCCCTGCTTCTTGGCTGTCCCACCCCCACCTTCCCTGACCATTAATCCCATCCCTTGAGTAGTGCATTTGAAGAGCTGTCTTTCAGACTCATTTTCAAGGCAGTTTCAGGCAGTTCCCATCAGAGACAGGCTGGATTGGGGGTTAAGATGGAAGATTCTGGCCCCTTCTGGAAGACTCCCAGAGCTGGAGGTGCTTCTGTGGATATTTTGTGAAGTAGTGAGCTCTTCATTCTGGGAGCTATTCAGACAGAACCAGATGAGTACCTGCCAGGGGCCTGAGCTGGTGACTCCTGCTTTTTGGGTAAGGTTGATAACATTCTCATCTCCAAGGTCTCCAGCGTCTCTGCTGTCCCTAGGAGGGGCTGGGAGGCAGCCCCGTCACTTACCGGCTTCCAGAAAGAAACAGCATTGCACTAGACATCAAGCTAGGAGCCTCTGTAAAAAGCCTTCTCATTTAACCCTCCCAGCAACCCCACAATGTCGAGCCGAGGTCCCCATGTTACAGACGGGGGAGCCACGGCTCAGAGAGTCTCTGTGATTTGTCCAAGGTCACACAGCAGGGAAGTGGAAGAGCCTGGATTTGAGTGCGGGCCAGTCCAATTCTCTGGGGCTGTCCCTGGGACTTCTTGAGGAAGAGTGGAAAATGTCCCTCCCCTGGGCTGGGGCTTGGCAAGAGATGGCGTGTCGCCCCCACAATATGACACCCCCTCAGAGATCCTCTGAGGGCTCCGTTCTGAAGACATAGAAATAGACATGCGCCTAGGAGGAAAACTCATTTTACAAAGGGGAAGACGGAGGCACAGAGACAGCAAATGTCCTGTCCAAAGGTGACTGGACATTAGATTCGGGCCAGGGCTCTGTCCCTTGCACTGGTGGCAAGGAGGGGTCTTTGGGCTGATGGTGGAGTGAGGTCTGGGGCTGGAGATGCCGACTGTGGGTGGTTTGGCAGAGAGCTGTGTGCGTGGTTCTGGGCTAGGGGAGCCAACCTTGGGAACAGGGAGAAGGGAGCAGGAAGAGAAACCAATGGGTATGTCAGGTCCACCTTAGTCCTCCCTGGTCCTGCCCTAGTGCTGCCCACAGCTGTCAGTGTCATACAACATGTGAGGTCTGGAGAAACCGTGGGTGGGACCTGTCTGGTGAGAGAGGGTCTTGGAGCCAGGAGCCATGGGTGTGGCTCCCTGTGTGACCTTACATCAGTTCCTTACCCTCTCTGAGCTTGGTATGCCCATCCGTGTGGTCAAGAATCTGGACTGAGTGATCTGTGTCCACAAAGTAGCTGTAATTGGGCTGTCCTCTAGAAATGCTCCTCCCATTCCCACGAGGACCCTGGGCCCCCGGGCGAGGGGCAGGCAGGAATCCTGGGGGTTGACATAACCTTTAAGCCTCCTCAGCGACTCAGTCCTTCTTGGAGTGTGTGTGTGTGGGGAGGTGGATCTCGGAGCACAGCCCTTCTTCTCTTTTTCATCTTTATTTTTCTCCTGCTCCCTCATCTCCTCGCTACGTGGGCTGATCGCTGCTCAAACTTTTAATTCAGATGGTAATTGAAATAATAATATGGGCTGAGGCCCCTCTGCTTGTGACGCTGCAGCTGGTGGAGCTCAGCTATGAATAGACCTTGAGTCACGCGCGCGCGCGTGCGCGCGCGCGCTCCTGCAGGCGCGCGCATAAGGGACTGCCGGGGTGGTGGATGGGGTGCAGCCAGGGGATGGGAGAGCTCACGCTCCAGCTAGCTCTGGGTCTCCGCCCCCCCCACCTCGCCCCGCCCCACTCCCAGAGGCCTGGGCCAGTTCTGCCCCCGCAGCCCAGCCCGCCGCCGTCTGGTCCCCATGTTGAACCTGACTTGGGCTTCGATGATTCTGTCTGTTCACAGACCGGGAAACTAAGGTTCCGCTAGGGGGAGGGGCCGACTGGACACAAATGGAAAGCGACCAGACACCGGTTTGGAACCGAAGGGGTTTGCAGGCTCCCAGACCACTGTTTCTGTTCAGGACGCATAGGCCAGGCAAACGGGTGGGAGGAGCGCTGGGGTGCTGCCCCCGGGCCCCCACCCGTGCTTCCCCCTGTCTCATCCCAACTCACACACACCCCCTCTAACTCCTGTGCTCTCTGGCCCACTGTCACACACAATTTCTCTCACACACTTGCACACACTCACATCTGTTCACTCACACACTCATACATATAACGGCTCTGATGGATAGCAGCTGGGGTAACAGAGGTTTTCCCAGAGGTCCAGTTGCAGGAGCGGGACACGGTCCGATGTGCTAGGCTCTACACTGGACTTCATGTTTGTGATCTCACTTAATCCTCCGTAGCACCCTGTGAAGGCCATCACTCCCACTTCCCAGATGAGAAAACTGAGGCTCAGTGAGAAGGAAGAGTCTGCTCCAGGCCCGACAGGTAGAAAGAGCCATGTGTTGTTTGTCCTGCTGGGAATGCACCCAGCCCCAGTTCTAGGCATCCTTCACCCCTCCATTTGGCCCCCTGATGGAAGGACAGTGCACCCCATCCAGCCAGGGCTCTCCTTCCTCTCCTTGCGCCCATCCCCTCCCCACCCTGCGCCTGTGGCTACCTGGCCAGTCATTGACCAGCCCTACTCCAGATGCTGGAACACCTGGCCCATGAGCAGGGAGAGACATCCATGAGGGGCAATGGCAGGTCAAGGAGTGGGGCTACCAAGAAAGGTAAGCCCTGGTGGTCCAGACCCCAGCTGGAGCTGTGTGGGGAGTCAGTGTTGCCATGGTGACCCATCACCCAGCAGCTTGGGTCTAGGCCTGCTTGGGTGGGCCTGGTGTGGGGTCTGAGGGACTTCCGAAGGGCAGGGGCAAGATGTGGTGGAGTATGGGTGGAGCTGGGCAGAAACAGCCCCTGGACAATGGAGGCCACTCTCCTCACCTTTACCCTGCAGCCTTGGCCTGCTCCTGTGTCTGTTGTTTCTCTAGCACTCTGCTGGGAGCCCAGAGACCACAGTGATTTGCCCAAGGTCACACAGCGAGGGTGACAGAGTTGGGGCTGGACCAGAGCCCAGGACTCCTGATTCCTTTGCCCCTCCCCTCCTAGGGCTGCCAGCAGCCCCTGTCTCGTGAGATGCTCCCAGTATCCATGCAGGGGATGAGCTGATCTGGGAAAACCTCTAGGTGCGAGAGGAGGGCAGGGGCAGTAGCCCCCCTTGTCACAGTGGGTGCAGCTGAACGAAGAAGTTTGCCAAGTCAGGTAGGCCTGGGATTGGATCACTTGTTTCCAGTGACATTCACCAGGTCAACGTCCCCTGGGAACCTCTTTTTGCTCCTCTGTGTAAAGGGACAACCTATGGTGATGGAGTTGGGTGGGGAGAGCCTGGCCTTTTCCTTCTGCTACCCTGTCTGTTCTCATGCCCACCCAGGCTACTAGGATGGAAGAGGACTTAGAGAGGCCAAGGAGGAGGGGCTATGTCCACCATGAGGGGCTGATCCCATTTTACTGATGGGGAGATTGAGGCCTCCCAAGGGGCGTTCACCCAACCTTGTCTCGGAGGCAGAATCGGCACCAAGTTTTACCGTCTGGCTTCTGGGGTGCCCCAGTGAAGTCACTTCCCCACCCCACCTGGCAACTCCTCTTTAACCCTCACCCCACATTCCTGTTGGAGCCTCCCTTCTCCCACTGCAGCCCTGAGAAGTTTAGCCCTCCATCTCCAGCCTGGAAGAGCTAAGATGCCACTCAGCCTGGGGCACAGATGGGATGGGGATCAGAAATTTGGAAACTCCATGAGGCCACCCAAGGGAGGTGGGAGGCGCAGAGTTAGAGGGGTCCTGCTGTGGGCAACGTGGAGGGCGCAGACACGGCTGCAGTCACTCACCCATGGGCATCAGAGCCCCCCGCACCCTTTTCGGGGGAGCTCCCCACCCCCTGGGGCAGCCCACTTGTGTCTGGAAGGTTCAGCTAATTGCTACCTGCCTGGCCCTGCTGCCTTGGCTCTGACCCTGGAGCCCGAGGACTCCAGCCTGTTCCGCTCCTAGAGGCAGACCAGCTCTCCCCTGCTCTCCGTGAGGCTGCACTCCTTCGGCTTCCGTAGTCCCTGTGGGTGAGGGACAGAAAATCTGGGTTTAAGTCCAACTGCACCCCTGAGCGGCTGTGTGGCCTTCAGCAGCCTTTCCACCCCTCCGAGCCTCCATCCCCTGACTCGTTGGGTGGGCTAGCGCCCCTGCGCCTGCGGGTTGCCAGGGAGATCTTGTGAGCCTGGGAGTATAACTGGCCTGTTGTGGACACGAGCTTCTGTGTGTCCCGCCACTCAGTGGCCACTCTTGGCAGACTTCCAGGTCCTCAGCCATCACCTTCAGGCTCTGCTGCTCTGGCCGTGTTGAGTGTTGGCACCTGACCTCTCCGCTAAGCCCTCCAGACCTGCTGGGTAGGGGCGCAGGGCTGGCGGAGCACCAGCGCCGGGCTGTGCAGCTGCAGATCCTGAGGCCAGCTGACCTTGGAAGGAGCCGCTCTCTGGCTGGGTCCCAGGGCCACCCCCTGACACAGGGCAGGAGCTGGGCCACAGGGAGGAGAGGGACCCGAGTGGGGCAGAGAGGGGGCCATAGCCTCGTGCTCAAGCTGGCCCGAATCCCTGAGATAACAGGCCAGGGGACAGTGAGAACAGTCAGCCCTGGGAAGGACTTCCAGTCATCAGCTGCCTTAATAGCCTGGCACAGCCTCACTCCCCACACTCGAGGGAGCTGCTGAGAAGGGGCTGAGATCCCTGTCATGGGAGGTGGGCAAGCAACTGCTCTGGCATCTGTTGTAGGGGATAGCAGTGGGTTCTAACCCAAAACCGAGGAAGGGATTGGACCCAGAACCTGAAGTCCCTCCTGTCTGGGCCACAGTGTGGTGGTCCTATGACCCTGAGAATCTGACAGTCTTGGCCTCCAACAACTCACCCCACAGTTGTGTCCCCCCAAAAGCCCACAATCCAAGAATAGTCACTCACAGTTTCAAGATAAGCTCTAGATCCCATCCCAAACCGTTCACAACTCCTAAGCACCACAAAAGTGTGTGCTTTCCAACCTGTGTCCAGGTCCTGACCCATTAATGGTTGTGAAATTGAGTTTGTGGGTCCACTACTTATGGTTTTTTTTTAATGAAATAAAAAAATTTCAAACACTTATATGTGAGGGCAAATATTACTTTGTGATGCTCCTGTGCGTGCAAGTCACTCAGTCTTATCCGACTCCTGCGACCCCATAGACTGTAGCCCGCCAGGCTCCTCTGTCCATGGGATTCTCCAGGCAAGAATACCGGAGTTGGTTGCCATTTCCTTCTCCAGGGGACCATCCTGACCCAGGGATCGAACCTAGGTCTCCTGCATTACAGTCAGACTCTACCGGCTGAGCGAATAGGGTGAGGCTCCTATTTCAGCTTTTAAAATATATGGACCGTATTGTATAACAAGTACAGTATGTTCACTTTCACTCTGGGTCTTGATCAGAAAGTTGGAAAGCTTCTCCTCTGTGTAGAAATCTTGGGCGCCACTGAGAGAGGCTTGAGTGTCCAGATTCTTTTTTTCTGGGATGTTTGGTTTCTGAGAATATAAGTGCCAAGAATTACTGCTTTTCTCTCCTCAGACCTCTCTGTCTTTGCCCACTAGCCCACTTAGCTCCAGGCCCCTGAGCCTCCTGATTAATCATCCCACCCTGAGGCCTAGGTCCCACTTGCTGCCCCTCCCAGCCCTGATTCCCCTTTGGGGAATGTCTTTTGCTCCATGTCTTTCTGGAGACCTTCTCTCTAAGCCCTCTGGCCGTGAGAACCCTTTCCTTCTGTCTGCAGATACTTGTACACAGAACTCAGCAAAGCAGGGTGCTGTTGTATTCATTTTTTTTCTCCCCGTACACAGTAGGTGCTCAATAAATGTTTATTCATTCCACAATAATTTACAGAGTGCCCTCTGAGGGAAAGCACTGGACAGTGTTGGACACACACCAGGCAGTTGTTGTTGAGTCACTAAGTCGTGTCCAACTCTTTGTGACCCCATGGACGGCAGCACACAGTCCTTCATCATCCTTCCTCATCCTTCACCATCTCCCCAAATTTGCTCAAACTCAGGTCCATTGAGTCGGTGATGCCATCCAACCGTCTCATCCTCTGTTGTCCCCTTCTCCTGCCTTAAATCTTTCCCAGCATCAAGGTCTTTTCCAATGAGCTGGTTCTTATATCTGGTGGCCAAAGTACTGGAGCTTCAGCTTTAGCATCAGGCATGAGGGCAGTTGCCATTCCAGCCCAGCATGTTTTTAGGGTGATGAAGGATGAATAAACGGAGTCTGAGAGTCTGGCACCAGGAGCCAGCTCAGATGGTCAAAGATGACGGGTGAGCTTGTAGCTCTTTGCCTGCACATAGTAGGCATTCTGATAGCGACAGTCTCTCATGGCTGTGGATGAGCACCACTGTTCCTACCGCTGTCTCTGGCCCTTCCGAGGCCTGTCTACCACTTTCTCCTGCTGGCCCTGCCTGTGGCCCACACCACCACTGCCCCCTCTTGTTCTTGGAGCTTCTCTTTGGGCCTAGGACCTTGGGCACCCCACTGGGAGGACACCTGCAAAGAAGCCAGTGCCCCAAGGCCCCAGACATCCTGCCCCGCTCCAGCACCGCAGAAGGTCTCCTTCTGGTTCCCGCTCAGAGGCCACCTCCACTGAGAGGTTCCCCTGACTCTGCTGACAAAAATAGCTCCTCCTGGTCACGTTCTGTCACATCACTCTCCATAGGTCCTTTACGGGAATTATGACGAGCTGAAATTATCTGGGTTTTGGCAGTTGCCAGATGTTTATAAAGTGTCCTCGTGTGCCAGGCACTGAGGTTCGGGGTGAAGCCGAGGGTGGAGGTCCCTCAGCACTTGCAGAGATTGCGGGTGAAATAGGTTTGGATCAGAGAGACACTGTGTGGAATATCAGGACGCAGACGGAGAGCACCTGGGGGACCTCTTGGAGGAGGCAGCCTTTGAGTCAAGACTGGAATGGTAAGAAGGTACGAACCGGGGAGTCTCGGATCTTATCCAGAAGGGGTGGCCAATGTACAGACCCAGAGGGACAAGAAGGAAGACCTGCATGGCCGGGGGGTCAGGGTGGGAGCAGAGAGGGGAGGTCAGAGGGCAGGAGGACTCAGTGAGAACAGAGCTCCATGCTGAGGAGTGACGTGGGTCCTCAGCCCGTGCGGAGACAGGATTGCGTGGGGAGTGGAGGCAGGAGGCTCAGAGAGGACCCCATGGAGTTGCCGGCAGGGGTGTGGCTGGCTGTAGGGAGGGTGCTGCAGGCTGGATGGACTCAGCATGTGGCCCGAGTCCAGGTCTCAGTCCCTCCGTTCACCCACTGGGGGCAGCTCCTGAACTCCCGGGGGGACGGTGGGGAATAAAAATAACAGCACCCAACTCTGGGATGTCATGAGGGTCAAAGGAGCCTCCCGGGCTTGGCCCTGAGTAAACACTCATTTTAATCGCTCAGTGGTGTCCAACTCTTTGTGACCCCAGGGACTGCAGTCCACCAGGCTCCTCTGTCCATGGTTTCCTTCTCCAGGGAGAGTAAACACTAATGTTGGTTATTGTGATATTATCCTGATGCTTGGGTTTGGGGAGGGTTGCAGGTGTGATGCCTGAGTGGCCCCCAGGAGGTCACAGACTGAGATGGGGAAGTCAGGGGAGGGGCGATCCTCCCATCTTGGCCGTGCTGGGTTCACGATGCCTCTTAGATGCCTCCTGACCCCAGAGCAGGAGCTGAATCTGCTTGTCTTGGGAGGGCGATCGGGGCCAGGTGGTATCTTCAGTGGAGGCTGAGCCTGGACACTGAGTGGGTTCTGAACAGAGAGGCTGGGAGAGGGGTGACCCAGAGAGAGGCCCTCAGACCTGGAAGACTCAAGGAGGGGGTCAGGGGCCAGCCAGTGGCCTCCGTGAGAACCGCTGGGAGGATCGTGGGCTCATAAGAGTCTTGGAGGGGTTGTGGAGAGAGCTGGATGACAAGTCATCCCCTTCAAGACGCGTCTATGCACAGCTGATAACGCTTTACCCTCCAAGGTCACTTTTCATCTGTGCAACATGCCCGTGAAGTGGGCGTAATCCCTCCCCTTTTTATGGAAGCAATTCAGAGAGGTGAAGACATTTTTCCATGGCCAGTCAGCACCGAAGTGAAGTGTTCGTTCTCTGCCCTTCCAGGACCACAGTGCCTTTTGAGGACCTTAGGAATGCTCTGACCCTTCTACACATCTGTACACACTGATTCGAAAGTTTTCTATGTGTCTTTTCTTTGTTGTTGTAGGTGATACATTCAAATGGTTCTAAAATTAAAAAGACACAAACGGGAATACAGTGAGAGTCCCTCCTCCCACCCCTTCCCCAGCCACCTGCTTCCCCTCCCCGGAGGCAGCCCTGTCACCAGTTTCCTGGGTCTCCATCCACAGACAAGCCCAGACGAGCAAGCATGTGCATCTATAAATTTCTTCCCTCTCCTTTTCTGTACAAATGGTAGATACTATACTCAGTGTTCCCCACGGTTGCCTTTTTTTTTTTTCACTTAAAAACACATCTTAGAGACCCGCACGGCTCCTGTGGGCCGCCCCCTCCTTTTTCCTGGCTGCGTGGCGCACCATCCTGTTCGGGCTGCTTCCAGTCTGGGCCGGGCACACCCGGCACCCGGCCCCTCAGAGGGCAGGACTGTCTGCAGGCCCTGGTCCCAGGCGCCCACACAAGCGTCACGGGCAGTCCCGTGGCTCTCTGAAGCCACCCGGGGTGGCCTCTGCTGAATTACCCCTGGCACTCAATTCTGATCCCCTTACCCACCCCCGCTACACACGTCTTCTCAGGTTTGGCCTGTGAACCCCGTGGAGAATCCAGGGAATCCTGTGTGAGCCAGGGGCTTCAGCCTTGATTCCCCCAAGTCTGAGAGACCTACCTGCCCAGCCCCAGCTCCTAGAGATGTGTTTGCTGAGCAGCCAAGAATGGGACAGTGGGGGCGGGGCTGGCCAGGATCTCCATCCCCATCCCACCTGGGGAGCTGGGGTGAGGAGGGCAGTCGTGGGCTGTCCTGAAGTCACCTCTGCTCCTGCCCCCTGCCTTCCCCTCCTCCCCCAGCTTGCCCAGCACCTTGCCTTCTCCTCTGCCCGTGAGGAGTCTTCACCTGTTTTTGGCTGGGGAGAAAGAATGTGTCCCAGTGGGGAAGGCAGGTGGAACCACTGGCTTTGGTGGGCTGGGCTGGTCTGGTCAACTCTGTTCACCTTCCCCCTTCTCCCGGCTTCAGGGGCCCCGCTATCCTCACATTCCCCTCCATCTGCCTCTTGGCCTCCATCTGCTCAAAGTTCTCATTGACGTGCAGGAGATGCTCGGGGCTGGGTCTCAAGCCCCCCTCTCTTCTCCTGCAGCATTCCTGCCCAGGAGATCTCATCCACTCTCCCAGCTTACAACCTCCCTGAGGTGTGCCCATCAGATGAGTCTCCTGGACTTCCCCATGTGGCCATTCCAAGGCCACTGCACACTGGGAACTGTCGCTCCTTAGACCTGGTCCTCTTTCAGCATCTCACCATCACCTGTTCCTGACACCCCTCTTCCCTGCCCTCCACGTAGCCCACCCCCACAGCCTGGGGGCTCTTAGTCCAGAATGGGTCCCTAATCTGTTTACTTCTCTCGAGCAACACTGCCACCACCCTGGCAGCTCCAACTGCCCATCATCGCCTGCCTGGGCAACAGCAGTAGCCCTCTTGCCGACCTCCAGCTTCCACTGTGCCCCACGCAACATCCTGGCACATCTTATCCCCCAGTAAGCGGGCACGCTCGAGCAGTGGTGGCCTCTGAGGCCAGACAAGGGCAGGGATGCCACTGGGGCCATATTGGGGATGTTTTTTTCCTAAAGTCCAGTGGTGGATACACAAGGGTCTATTATAATGACTGCTTATCCCTAGTTGTCTTAAAGATGTCATGTGAAAGTTTAAAGGATCAAACCAGGCAGAACCTGACTGCTTGCCGTTTCCTGTAACCACAAGGGTGAATTCCACAACCCTGCGTCCACTCCCCGGGGCCTCGTCTGGGGCAGCTCTCCTCCCTCTGGCTCACTTCACTCCTGCTCTCTGGTCTTGCTGCAGATTCTCTTTCTGGAATGTTCTACACCCATCTTTCACACAGACCCACAACTCTTCGGATTGTCTTGGCTCCCACCTACTCCCAGGTCTCAGTTTTAAATGTCATTTCCTCGACGAGGCCTTCAGGGACCCCCATCAAAACAGCGCCCGTTGTCTTCTTTCTCACATTACCCCATACTTTTCCTTCAAGCAGCTCGCTACAACCCATGGCTGCCGCCCAGACAAATGCTTATTATGTGTTACATAGAAGCTGGGTGAGTCCACTCTACTGCCTGACCCGAGGCAAGTGTGCAGTAAGAGTGAGTCCCCTTGAGGGATGAGCATGCAGCAGAGAGGGTCCCTAGAAGCCACAGCAAGGCCTTGGCTCCCCGACTAGTGAGGGAGCTGAGGTTGTTCTGGGAAAGAGAAGCCTCTGGGGATCTGCCTTCAAATTCCTGTAAGGAAGAGGACAAAAATGTTTGAGGGGCCTCTTTAGTGGGACTGTCTGGCCAACAGAAGGGGTTCCTTTGTGGGTAGGGAGCCGCTATCAGTCATGGAAGGGGCCAGGCCTCGGCAGTTCAGCACAGGGCATCTCTGCAGGTTAGAGCTGGGCCGTTGGATCCTCCTGCCGCTTGGCCATGACCAGAAGGCCCAGCTGGACATTCTGGGGAATTGGCTTTCCAAACCCACTCACTGGATGGCTGAATGGTTGGAGGGAGAGGTGGGGTGCACAGCTGGAGGAGTGAGCCAGTTGGCCCCACACTGCTCAAATCTGGCCAGGCCTGAAGTCAGGGACCCAGATCTTGACTCCAGCTTGCCCTCTGACCCAGTTTCTCTTTTCCCAACAAGACTGAACTGGACAGAACTCAGCACGTAGAAGGGCAGGCGTGATAAATGCTTACTAAGTGGAAGAGACTTTTGATGTGACAGCGTTACTCCAAGGCCAGGAGAGCAGACTGTCTAACGAATGTGCGCTGGCATCAGCTGCTCAGGCCCAAATCCTGGCTCTACAACTTGTGAGCTCTGTGACCTTCAGCAACTTGAGGAACCTTTCTGTGCCTTAGTTTTCTTATTCTAAAGCAGGGACAGGGAGTTTCCTGGCGGCCCAGTGGTTAGGACTCACGCTTCACTGCAGGGGACACAGATTTGATTCCTAGTTGGGGAACTAAGAGCCTACAAGCCACGAGGTGTGGCCAAAAAAAATAAATAAATAAAGTAGGGCTGAAAATGGAAACCTCCTCTGAGGTCATGGTGAGGACGGCAGGAATTGATCAGCATAAAGCACTCAGAACTGTGCCCGCCCAGAGCAAGTGCATACTAACTGCTCTGTGTGGATTTTGCTCCGTCACACCGTGCCCAGTGGGGGAGGGACTGTGCGTGCAGGGGGATTTCGGGGTACCAAAGAAGGTGTCGGGGAGGAAGAGCATTTCTTGAGTCCCCACAGTGTGGCCTGCACTTTTATGACAGTTGACAGTCTGCTTCTGGCCCTCAGGACACCACCCTGCAAGGTAGGCGTTACTATGTTCCTTTGCAAATGAAGACACTGAAGCTTAGAGGTCAAGGATCCTGCTAGTGCCAGACAGGACTGAGCCTGCCTCCCGCCCAGCTCTGTGAGAGTCTGAGGCCACTGTTCTTATTCACCTGCTCCCTTGTGCGGGTGGAAGAAAAGTTGGATGGGGCCACGTGATGGTGCAGGGTGGGCTGCAGGGCAGGACATCTGAAATCCAGGGATGGAGTCCCTGTTTGTATCACTTATCAACCTCTTGCTCTGTGCTTGGCACCCATGCATGATCCCATTTACTCCTCAGTGAGGCATACTATTCATCCCACCTAAGGATGTGGCTTGCAGGGACCAGAGAGGTTAAGTAACTTGCCCAAGGTCACACAGTCAGAAAATGGCACAGAGACTCCAGAGTCCTGCCCTGGGAGGGGGAAGGTGTGGGATCTCGAGACTCGTCAAGAGAGGGTAGTTCAACCTCTTAGGGGGCCTGCAGAGCAGGACAGAGGCCTACAGAAGGCCGTGGGCAGGACGGGCCACCCTCGTGGCTGCCATCCCCAGCTCCCTCTTACTCTTGGAGGCACTGAGCTCAGCTGCCTGCATTAAGTCTTTTCCCTCTTCCAGATCCCTGGATGTATATGATTAAAGGAGATCCTCCTGTCCCTCAACCAGATAGTCCAGGCCTGAGAGGCCTCAGTCAGAGCTGGGGTAGAGGGAGGCCCTGTGCTCCTGAGAGGGCTGGGAAATGGGACAGTGGTGTTAATTACTCCCACCTCCCCCAGGGAAATTATACCTCCCACCCCGGCCCTGCACCGCCCGCATTGCCCTGTGGGTTCGCCTTCTGGAGAAGAGTCAGTCTCCCCTCCAGGCCCAAGAAGGGCTCACAGCAGGGGGAGGCTGCTTAGACTCAGAAGCACCCACCCCATCGCCTGCCTAATTACAGACACTGTGCTGGGCCCTTCTTTCATTCCACTTCCTTCTTCCCCACTCCTCTGCCGGAGAGCTATTAAGGTCCCCCACCTTACAGATGGAGACAAAGAGCCCCTGGCTGGAACAGTTAGTGGTGGAGCTGGGTCTTGAAGCTGGGTTTCTTCCAGGCCAGAGTTCTTACCTCATCCTCATCATCATCATTTTCATCTCATCTCATTCTTTTCGTTTTACCTGCAATGCCCTGTTGACCCCTCAGCCGATGTTTCTATTATACAGGTGAGGTAGGCATTGTTCGGAGAAGGCGATGGCACCTTACTCCAGTACTCTTGCCTGGAAAATCCCATGGACGGAGGAGCCTGGTGGGCTGCAGTCCGTGGGGTCGCTAGGAGTAGGACACGACTGAGCGACTTCACTTTCACTTTTCACTTTCATGCATTGGAGAAGGCAATGGCAACCCACTCCAGTGTTCTTGCCTGGAGAATCCCTGGGACAGGGGAGCCTGGTGGGCTGCTGTCTTTGGGGCTGCACAGTCGGACACGACTGAAGCGACTTAGCAGCAGCAGGCATTGTTAGCATCATGTTCATTTTGCGGATGAGCAAACTGAGGTTCACAGAGGACATGCTAGAAGGAGAACTGAGCCCAAGAGCCTAACGTGCTGGTTAAAGCCCCAAATGTGAGGTTTTAACCAGCCCATGTTTCCATACAGTTGAAGAGAAGTTGAGTGACGGCCAAGGGGCTGCAAGAAAGCAGGGCTGGCAGCTGGCAGTGCAGCCTCGGAAGACTTCAGAGAACAGGGGGGCTCAGGCTGAGCCTGGAGGGCTGGGGAGAGGCACGAGGGGGTATGGGTTGCATAGGGCATCGTGAGAGGTGAAGGGAAGGCCAGAGGCTGGGAATCAGGGTGAGCCGGGGCCTGGAGCCAGCGGGCCTGAGTCAGAATCCTGGTTTTGCCTCATCTGCTGTGTGACCCCATCTCTACTCCCCCATCCCCACCCCACCCCCAGCCTGTGATTCTTCAGCTGGGAAGAGAAATAATAACCCTGCTTGTTGCTGTGGTAGGTGCTTAATAAATACTTGTTAAATTAACAAAGAGTTGCAGTGATGCTTCAACGAGAGAGACCAGGCAGCGCGTGGCATAGAGCTGGCACTTCCAGAGTGTTCCTTCTCTGAGGGCGGCCACTGAGAGGGATGGGAGGTTCAGCAGGGCCCATGCTGAGCTGTGTGACCACGGGCCGGTACCTTCACCTCCCTGTTGTCCCACTGACATCAAAGGGGATGGCCGAAGTCCTGCCGTTGGGCTAATGTGAGTCGCTCAGTCATGTCTGACTCTTTGTGACCCCATGGACTGTAGTCCTCCAGTCTCCTCTGTCCATGGAATTCTCCAGGCAAGAATACTGGAGTGGGTTGCCATTTTCTTCTCCAGGGCCGCTGGGCTAAGGGCTCCCTATATCCAGGCTTCTGCCCCCCACCTCCCTCCCGCGTCTCGGGGCTGAGTGCACCTGCCTGCCCTGGGTCTCAGGACCCACTGCTGTCTGGGGCCAGAGGGCCTGCATGATGTGCAGACACCACTGTGACTCCCACGAGGGGCAGGGTGCTTGTGGGGAGACTCGCCCCACAGCCTGCCTGGGCTGCTGGAGCCTGCAGGAGCTGCTGCCACTTGAGTAGTTTCTTTTTTTTTTTTTTTGCAAAAGGAGCTGTGGGCAAGGAGGGAGCATTCAGTGTCATAAAATCATAAGTAAAGCCTAAGAAGACACATCCTGGAAACCCTGTTCTCCAGCGCGTGCTCATGAGGCACATTCGGTGCAAACGAGTAAGAGCAGCTCCCTGCCTTCCAGAAAAGTACACTTAACTGTAGCCATGGTGCAGGCACCCGAACAACCAGGGCTCTCTTGCTGTCTCTTTTAATAAAGTATATTCGGAGGGGGGATGGTACCCAACTGTCAATGCCCGTCGCTTCTCTCCCATCATCTGTCGCCCTTTCTCTTTCATACTTTTTCCCTCGGGCCCTTGTGCCTTCGCCAGAAGATCCGTGTGACAAGCGAGGGGCAGAAAAGCTGGCCATCTTCTGGCCCTCGCCCGAGCGTCGGACTCCTAGCTTTGCGGTGATCCTGGTGCCGGCAGCACAGCGCAGCCCCGCCCCCAACCCTAACCCGCGCTCCTGCAGGGGCCGCGGTGACAGGTCACTGCAGACTAGGGGCTGGGCCCCTCACCAGCCCAGGGTCTTCAGGGGCACGCGCCACACGCCGGCTCCCCGAGGTGGAGAGTGACGGGCCTGGGGGCAGCACCTGCTCTCGGTGTCTGCTTTCCCAGCCGCCCAGGAGTGGACGTTTCTGATCCCGAGCTGATGCACCCGGCGGGGGTGGCCCAGGGCCTGGCCTAGGGCAGGGGCCCGGGAAATGGGGCGCTGTGACCGAGAGAGGAGGCGCGCGGCCTGGAGATGAGAGTCTCCACCGGGCTACCGTGTGGGGCTGAGGCCGGAGGACCAGGAGATGTGGA